>MU677194.1:40714-56322 GCA_026770625.1 Nicotiana glauca | reverse complement strand
AATAAGGATTCTCAAAATAATCCTTCACTCTGTGAAAGTAATATTTGTCATCGATTTGACATGAGATTTTATAAATCACATATAGATGATTATGTTTCATTCATGATGTGAATGTGATAATATTTGATTTATGAATACATATTCATTCTTGAAAGAATATGAACGTGCTAGTGGTAGTGAATATACCACACTCACCTCTAGAAGGAGGTTTGAGATGATATAAGAAAATAATGTCATTATTATGGCATAAATGATCATTGGTCATGTACTTATTGTATGCCAAAATATTGTGGCATTGTAATTATTAAAAGACAAAGTAATGCAAGAAACATATCTTGCATATAATTTTGACCATGACCATAATGGTATAACTTTCTCCGTAAAAGAGATATTCACCATATGGATGTTAATGAATATATGGTATTACAAAATTAATTGAGAACTCTGCAAGAGCCAATTATATTATTTTGGAGAAACACAATTGATTACCAATAAGGTGTTGTGTTGTAGTAAGTCTCAAAGAAACTTATTCAGTTTCCAAAGTATAAATAAAGGAAAGATTTAATATCTTCTATTGCTACAACTTGTAGCGGGATAATATGTATGTGAAAAACTACTCATTTTATTCTCCAGTTTGTACTACACAAATAAAATAATACCATACTAAAGTGGATGTTTATTGATATAAAAACCCATATCATAACAAACTTGGAGTTTATTGATAATTGTACACGTCATGGTGTAAATATGAAGTTTATCAATATTGATAATTTATTCAGTTGGCATAATTGGTTTACCCATATCAATTCAAGTATGATGTGCAAAAATAAAAGAGAATTCACATGGGTAAATATCAAAGAACCAAAAAGTTCTTTACGAATTCTCTTATGTTGTCTGTTCTCATTAATTAATATACCAACTAAAATTGGGATTGAATCCCATGAATGATGGAAATATCAAAGGTGAATATGGGCCCATTCACCTTCCATGTATACCACATAAGATGCATCTATGAGATGGTTACATGTGCAATTATTATTGACCCGCAACGTGGTGTTATGCGAGGTAACTTGCTCAATAATTTAATATAGATCATAATTTATCTTGATAAGTTGGTTTACATCACAATTGGTTTAGCAAAATAATTTATTGAGTGCCTCCACTTAATAGCTAAATAATTGCTTATGAGAACAAAGTTTTGTATATCAGTTTGATATACATTATATACGAAAGTATATTATTTTCTCCCCTCACAAGTGGTTCATGGTCAGGAACCAAATAATTCCATCTTATTATTATTGATGTGCGGTGTATATTTTGATTAACACCATAAAATACAAAGATGAGTTCTCAAAGTTGAGGAAATAAGTTAGTTTTTCTAACATGAGGGGGAGACAAGATACAACAGTTGAGAAAAAGTTACATGAAATGAATTATCATTTATACATCTAGATCCTCAAATAAAATAATATGAATTTGAAGTTCATAAAAAGGATAATTCATGTGCAATTTATTGCAATGCATGCCAGATGCATTTGCTGACCCCCAAAAAGTAACTATATTCTCACTGCAAATGCTCCTATTATAATAAGTCCTAGAAGGACAAAGTCTATGTACGCTTAAAGCGTATAGACAAATCGGTTTCAAATAAGCTTCTTGATAAAAAAGGTGAGCAAATGATCAAAATGATCATAATAAATGAGGCAAGTGATCTAGAAGATCACATGACGTAACACTTCATAAAATCTCACGAGAGATTCAGGTACCTGAAAATATGAATGAAGAGATCTCTATGTTATGTCTTTACGAAAAATAAGGAGGTTGGAACCAATATAAAATGTTCGTCGATGACATCTATGATAGCGCTAAGTATAGATGAGGATCTTAAGTCTGTCGCTTACAGACACAAAAGTATTGGCCAAATGAAAGAGACACAATGCAAATAGAATTGGTTTCATATGAAAGACATGTTGTTTTGGACCTGCAGTTCAAACACTTGAAAGTATAAAGTCAATAGTGTGTGCAATCACTTTTATTTATCTTATATGTCTAGCATGACATGAAAAGTTTATCTTATATGTCTATTTAATTGGCTTATTTGACTATACTTATATAAAAATCCCCAAATGATTTAAATGGCTTGAATCATATACAATCCTGATCTTGAAGTACCACATCCTCAATGCAATTTATGCACAAATGTATCTTGCTATAACTATAAGCATGATAATGTAATAGCGAGAATAACTCCATAGAGATATTGAAGAGCCATTTTACGATATTTATGAAGATATTATATCTCTATCAAGAATGATGATTTCAAGATGCAATATATTCATTCAAGTTAATATGGTTGATTTCTTTATCAAATCTCTACCAAAGATCTTTTGAAGATGGTGCACAAGATTGGAATGCAAATACTCAAGAATGTGAATTGATGCTCTCAACGGGGGGAGTTAATATGTGTAGTACTCTTTTTTTCTTATAAGGTTTTGTCCCACTGGGTTTTCCTTGTAAGGTTTTTAACGAGGCAACCAAAAGGTGTATTGTTAGATATGTGTACTCTTTTTCCTTTCTAGAAATTTTTTTCCCACTGGATTTTATTTTAGTTAAGGTTTTAACGAGGCATATTATCTGTTGAATAGACATTCAAGCGGGGGGTGGGGGTGTTATAAATAGAATTCTATTTAAGGTGAATGTCTATATTTTGGAAAGATCTTAGGGTTTGTTACTTGGTGGCTAAGTCACTTTCTCCCTATAAATAGAGGGTTCTATTCCATTGTAATTAATCCCAAAATCAATAATAATTCTCTCTCCCTACTTTTCTCTGTAATACTCTTCTTCTTATTTTATTGTTTCATAACAAAAATCAAATACAACTTCAAATTAAATTACAAAATATTTTTCTTCACCATATGAAAATGGTGAAGCAATTAGTAAAAATGATGATATCTTTTTATGAAATAATCGTGTATAATCCTATTATTACCACCACTATAGAACTTCTATACCAAAGAATAAAATCAACATTTGAGGCAATTCCTAACTAAAATAAAATAGGAACAACACGATATCTACCACAAAATATTTCTCTTGTCTTTGCTTAATTTGTTTTATGTCGTTGTAGAATAGTGAAATGAATCTCTATACTAACCATATTTCATGTTTCCCTGATTCGTCACATTTTTAACGGTAAAATTTTGAGAGAGTTTTGCCAAAGTCATACGCAAGACACGTTCTAACTTCTATTAACGACTTTTATTTGACTTTTAAAAAAATACCAGAATTTAATCAAATCGTACCAATATCAAAGAGAAACTAAAATGATTGGGATAATTTCAAAAAATTTAATTTTAATTATATAAAATAGAATTATTGAAAAATTGGTTGCTACAAATTTCAGTTGAACCGAACCATTAACATTCCTAGTATTGAGCTGATCAACTGTCGGCAATATGCTTGGTAGGAAATTAGCCAAATTTATAAGAGCGATTAATGGCTACTAAATTAATTATGGACATGTACTTCTATTATTCCACGGAGAATTTTCTTTTTATGTTCTTTTGTAGTACCATCCATTTTCTCCTTTGATTTTTCTAAACACTTTCTAATTATCTTCATTATAAAACTATGATTCATAATATATTTATTGTAATTTCTAATATAATAAGATATTTTTTATATTAAATTTAATATCTAATTTTACACTTAAAATGTAGGTTGGTACTCCCAAACCCTACTTATGGGAATGTACTGATTTTGAGAATGTGCAAGTTCGTACTGCTAACCCGAAGAACTTATCCGGATCTAAGTTCGATACCAAGCAGAGGCGTATGTAGTGTTATATTTTCCGGTTCATTTGAACCTCAGCAATTCCCATGCTGAGTATAAATCCTTGATCCATCTCTGAAACTAAAGCATATTAATTTATCATTGTTGAGTGATGCATTGAAGTAACACTAATGTTAAAAGACTATTAAATCTTTTATGGAGAACATATATTATGCACTTATTTATTTGATGCATAATAGATCGAGCTAGGGTCGTTCAAAATCGAACCGAAACCGTTAACCAAACCGAACCGATAGCTTATTGGCTTATTGGTATCGGATTATCGAGGTAATGGATGGGGAACGGATTGAGATTTTATAATTAACGGCTTAACGGTTTGGGGGCGGATTACTCAATTTTTTTATCGGGTAAATTGTTAATCCGTAAAGAATTTTTATATTTATACTTTTACCACTATGTATATAAAGTACTATTGAAACCCTAAATGGCTAAATCCATAATTTATATTTCCTAATTCTCAATTGACTACTAAAATAATGTGCTTTTCTGGTTTTACAAATTCGGTTTATATATATATATATATATATATATATATATATATATATATATATATAGGATGTATGTGTAATTGAGAATGCCCAGAAGGTGCATGTGTTATGCATTCTGTTGAAAGATTAACTAATTTAAAAGTATTGAGAAAAATAGAGAAAAGAAATAAAAGAAGTGCATCCCTGAAACATCCAAAATATAAAGAAACTAAATAAGGAATGAACGAAATTGATACCAGGCTTTCAAAAATGATCTGGGACAAGTATAAAAGCAGTTAACATAAAGTAGATGTGCTAAAAAATAAATTCCAACAGCAATTACTTACTCCATAATCAAAGTGATAATGACCACTCCATACCGTATGTTATGAAATTAGAAACCTCAAAAGAGAACATGCATGAGCAGCATCAAATAACTTCTTCAAGTTTAATTAGTTGCTTTCTTTTGTAATTAATTGCCATAAAGTTACTATAAAGTTCGACAAGAGGGGTTGCTCTGATGGTAAGCAACTCCCACTTCCAACCGAGAGATTGTGAGTTCGAGTCTCCCCAAGAGCAGGGTGAGAAGTTCTTGGATGGAAGGATGCCGGGTTTCTATTTGAAAACAACCTCTTTACTTAAGGTCTGCGTATACACTACCTTCCACAGACCTCATTAAGTGAGATTATACTGAGCTATTGTTGTTACTATCTTCACCGTAGTTCAAAGTATCTTACATTCGTCGTCCCTTTTATCTAATAAATCCCCTTGATCAAGAAGCTGATTTTATTTTATATGAAAAACGTAAATCTTGCATGTATGGGGTGTGTAAACTGTAACGTGAAGGTCATGTGAGAATATAAGGACGAAAGGAATATGTGTTTGTTAATATGTGTACGGCAGTATGTGTAGTCTTGGTATTAATTGAATGATTGATCAATTTTTTTTAATTTGGTTTAGCCGATAAGTCGTTCGATAACTATCTGATAATTATTAATTCGATACCAATTTGCCCGTTGTACTAGCAGATTACTATATTTATAATCCGATAACCGTTAAGTATAGTTATTCGCCCTATCCGCCCGATAAACATCCCTAGATCGAGCGGATACAATGCATATCTTATGAGTTGATATAAACCCAATAGTTTCAATTCAGATTTTATACACATATTAAAATTTTATTAAAAATACAAAATAAAAAATTTCAAACTCAACAAATCAAATAAGATGCTAAAATCTTGAACTAAGGTTCAAATTTCGGATCCGCCTCTAATAATATAAATATTTCCGAAATCTTAACATTTTTTTATTTACTCTTTATTTTCCACTTCATTTAACATTTACACGTTTCTCTTTCTCCATCCCTCTCTCCACTTCACTCTTCGCTGTAAAACTCTTCGGAGAGAAGAGATTGGTCTACATTTCAGATTGAGGAAAAGCAGATTCATGAAGGGGCTAGTAAGTACGTTATTATTTTTTATTATTATTATTATTATTACAATTCTCCGTCGCAAATAATTGAGTATTATTCATCTTTATTTGCTGTTGCTTAATTGACCCTTTTAACACTAGTCTAGTACTTGATATTCAATTTAATTGCAACTTTTTTGCTACAAATTGAGTGTTAGAGCTGTTTTTTTGTGTGGTTCTTACTGAAAAAAATGCTTATTTGGGTGTCATAAATTGGTTATTATGTCAACCTTTTTTTGAGATTTACTTGATGTGGAAATTGGGTTGCTATGTTTTTGTCTACATTGTCTTTTTTCATGGAAATAATTAGTTTAAGATTTCAATTTAATTGGATTTTTTTGTATTAAAAATTGATTCTTGGAGCTGATTTTTGTTCTGTCCTTTGAATAGAGTTCTCAACACCTTTTTTTTGTTGCTCTTACTGAAAATTGCTTATTTGGGTGTCCTAAATTGATTATTACTTCAATTTCCTTAGAGATTTGCTTGATCTTGAAATTGGGTTTCTATGTTTTTGTCTACATTGCCTTTTTTCATGGAAGTAATTAGTTTAGGATTTCAATTTAGTAGGATTTTTTTGTGCTAAAAATTGAGTCTTGGAGCTGAATTTTTTACTGTCCTCTTTCAATAGAGGCTTTTTTTTTTTTTTTTTTTTTTGTTGCTGTTACAGAAAAAACGCTTATTTGGGTGTCCAATATTGGTTATTACGTCAATTTCTTTAGAGATTTGCTTGATCTTGAAATTGGATTCCTATTTTTTCAGCTACATTGTCTTTTTCATGAAAATAGCAATTTAAATGGAATCTCTTTTTGCGCTAAAAAATGAGTCTTGGAGCTGCTTTTTTTACTGTCGCTTCAATAGAAAGCTCATCTTTTTTTTGCTCTTACTGAAAAATGCTTATTTGGGTATCCTAAATTGGTTATTAAGTCAACTTCTTTACAGATTTAATCTTGAAATTGGGTTCGTACGTCCATATTGTTTTTATCTTGAAAATAAATACTTGGTTTCAAGATTTTAGGAGTTTGTTTGCAATCCTAAGCTTTTTGCAATTTTGCTCTTTTGTATTTTACTTGGTGCTTTCCAAAGTCTACTCTTTGTAGAATGTGGACAAGTATAAACTGTTTTAACTATATTTTTGGCCTAAGTGTGCAATACCGTGTTTAATTTTCTTTATATTTTCATCTTCCTCAAGCATCTGTATCCGACAAAATAATGTTCCCGAATTCCGCACATAGCGGGAACTTAGTGCACTGGGCTGACTTTTTTTTTTTTTTTTTCTTTTTTAAAGTGAAGAAATGCTAGAATTGAAGATTTCCTATATAATATTGGAGGGATATGGAACCATGATAATGTATTGCTAGCTTGTTAACTAACCACTTCCTGCATTCCTCATTGTCTAAATCTCTTGCCTGCATGTGTATTACTATTGATTACTGAGGATATTGACTTACGATATTATAAATGACCATTTCCTTTTTTTTTTTCTTCTAGGCAGTGCTAATTTTGTTGTCGGCACTAAGTCAAAGTATAGAACATATTGAAGCTCAGTTTGATGGTGAATGCAAATTCAACAAGCCTCTGAATCCCAGACCTCACAGTGCATCGGTGTTGGATTTTGGGGCTGTGGGTGATGGGGAGACTATAAATACAGTGCCGTTCCAGAATGCCATTTTCTATCTCAAGTCCTTTGCTGACAAAGGCGGGGCACAACTCTATGTTCCAGCTGGCAGGTGGCTGACTGGAACCATAAAGCTTACCAGTCACCTTACACTCTTCCTCGAAAAAGAAGCCATTATTCTGGGATCACAGGTTAGCACGTTCACTGGTTCTGAAGTTCCTACTTATTTGATTTATTTGTGTTTTTTGAGATAGATAGGATGCTATTGTATCACAAAGGGTGAATCATTAATTCTTGGAAAGAAATTATTAGCCTGAGATCTTGTAGTACTTAGTGATGAGGTGTTGTGGTTTAACTGCACTCCATCCCAATTTATGTGCACTTTTTCCTTTTTAGTCAGTTCCAAAAAGAATGTCATCTTTCCTTATTTTTAGAAACAATTTATCTTTGGAATTCCTACTTTACCATTAATGAATTGATTTACAGCCACACAAAATATCTATGGTTTGTTTTAGACCACAAGTTTCAAAAGTTTTATTTCTTTCTTAACCTCCATGCCGAGTGCAACACCGCCACATAATTGGGATGGAGAGAGTATAAAATTTATTGAAGTCTACATTCAGGTAACTCCAACAGAGAAGATGATACATGTTCTGCATAATATGTTGTAATGATCTCCCAATGATCTAATTATAATGTTTGTAGCTGCATTATTATGGTGGAGACTAGCTCCATACACATTCATATATAAGTATATGTTTTGCGATGCAGGATTATGCTCATTGGGATATAGTTGAAGCCTTACCCTCTTATGGCGGTGGTATTGAAGCACGAGGTGGAAGATATCGCAGTTTGATTTCAGGAAATAATCTAACTGATGTTGTGATAACAGGCAGGAATTCCTTCATTGCATTGATCTACTAATTTGTTATTTCTGTCTTTGGCCCCACCTGCGGCCAGCTTATGTCTATTGCTTATGCAGGTAATAATGGAACTATTGATGGTCAGGGTTCTATATGGTGGGAGCAGTTCAGTGCACATTCTTTAAATTATACTCGACCACACCTTGTCGAATTTGTTAGCTCCAAAGATGTCGTCGTTTCAAACTTGACCTTCCTCAACGCTCCGGCTTGGAATATTCACCCGGTGTATTGTAGTAATGTGGTGGTTCAGAACATTACAGTTCATTCTCCGGCTAATTCCCCATATACCTGTGGGATAGTCCCAGGTCGGTTTAAAATTAAAATTATTTCTCTTACCTTTGTATACAATTATGAAGGTTTGCAACTTTTGTTCGGAGTAATGTGAGACCTTATATGCATTTTCAGATTCTTCTGAGCATGTGTGCATTGAGAACAGCAACATCAGCATGGGTCATGACGCCGTTGTTCTTAAAAGCGGTTGGGATGAATATGGAATTTCCTATGGGAAACCTACCACAAGTGTCCATGTTCGAGGGGTTAGGCTGCAGTCTTGTGCAGGAGCTGGCTTGGCTTTTGGTAGTGAGATGTCTGGCGGTATTTCCGGTGTGTTAGTAGAGCACATTTACCTACATGACTCCCTTTTCGGGATTGGGCTGAAGACGGCAAGAGGAAGGGGTGGCTATATCAAAGATATTATCGTTACAGACGTGGTTATGGCAAACGTGCAAGTGGGAATCGAGGCCACTGGTCATTGTGATTCTCATCCAGATGAGAAATTTGATCCTTCTGCACTTCCAATTGTTAGTGGCATCACTTTTGAGGATATTGTTGGCACAAATATTTCCACAGCAGGCAATTTCTCTGGATTATCTGAATCTCCCTTTACTTCAATATGTCTATCAAACGTCACCTTTTCCGTTTCTTCCAACCCTACACCATGGCTATGCTCTGATATATCTGGTTCTTCTCAAAATGTGTCTCCTGAACCATGTCCCGAGCTTCAGAACTCATTTTCCGGTACTACTTCAACTTGCTTCGCCCTCTTGTACCCTTATAGTCAAGTTGCAATTTCGTAAACAATTCACTTCCTTGCGCCAATACAAACGAGACACATTTCAACTTCCAGTTCTGTTGTACAATTCTACAATAAGATTGCTGATTGTGGCCCGTGTATAGCATCAGTTTCTTCATTCACATATAAGAAAAAGTTTTTTTAGTAGTGTAGTAACTTCAGCTGAGGTGTTTCTTTCTTGTCATTTGTTCATTTGATTTTCTAGTCATTTGTTTTAGATTTGTAAATTAGATAGCAAAGATATGTTAATGCTGGATGGTTGAAGAAGGGATGTTGTAGTTGATTGTTAATAACTTTTTTTTCTCCACTTGATTGAATTGATATTTTTAGTTCACAAGTTTTGAGCTGAATACTGGTATCAAACTAAAATTTCTGAAGGTTGTATCCCTTTTTTTTTTTTTTTTGGGTATAACCATTCGGTATCCGAAACTCACTGGCTCAACTAATCTATAATCGTGTCGGCTTAGGGACCATTAAATGAGGTAAATGTTTTCTGTTAGGAGTTTTTTCATTCTCAGCGCTCGAATCTAAAATTTCTGGTTAAAAGTAGAGCGATCTTTCACCATATCTAAACGTCGTCATGTCAATACTAGAATGCATCGCGGCAAGATTTGTAATGGAGACAACCTTTTTTTTTATTTTTTATGGGGCAATTTTAGTGAATTGATAAGAAATCCTAGTCCACAAAGTCTTGTGTTAAGGATATAAAACTGCAATTTCTGAAGGTTATATCAATCTTATCTCTACCTGTAGATAGGGGTCTTCATAGTTCGGGTTGGATCAGTTTTTTCCTAAAAAGAAACCAAATCAAATAAGTCGATTTTTCAAATATTAGAATCAAGTCAAACTAATTAAGTCGGTTTTTTTCGATTCGGTTTATTTCGGTTTTTCGGTTTTTTCGGTTAATTGACGGTTTTTTCTTAAATATAAGACATACACTACTAAACACATATTCAATTGCGATCACATTTTCAATGTAACACTATCAAATCAATTGCCATTTGAGAAATATATTATTTACCAAGATATATCGATGGTAATAAAATTAAATAGTGATGGATAATTTAAGGACTCAATTAAAAATATATTCTTTTTAACACAAAATGGATTCTTACACTAAACAAATGAAAAGTACGAATCAAATTAGAATGTAAAGGTAAAGAACTATATTAAAAGTGCAAACTATTAACATTTACCATAAATTTTTTGAATCTTTGTATAAAAATATGCATATATATAGGTGTAATAATAAATTTGAAATAGCACCTCCTATAGTCGGTTTGGTTGGGTTTTTTTTATTAAAACCAAAACCAAACTAAATTTGGTCGGTTTTTAAAATTTAAAACCAAAACCAAACCAAACCAAAAAGTATCGATTTTTTTGATCGGTTTGGTTTGGTTTTCGGTTTAGATCGATTTTTCGGATTTTAACGAACACCTCTGCCTGTAGACCTTGCTTTTTTGAGATGACTTAATGTTGTCATGTCAAAATTAGAAGAATTATGGTAAAATTTGTAATGGAGACAAGTCTCAATTATCAGCACCTTAGTTTGTTTTGTACCTTGTTGTTTCTTCACTTTGGATCCTTTGGCATTTAGTTTTGCTTCTGGCCCAGTAGATGGGTGGAGGGGCCGAGGGGGTCTACCAGAATTTTCAAACTAAACGGTAAATTTCAAGAGTTGACCTGGCTTTTGACCTCTTTTGCAGTCCAAACTCCAAAGATAGTGTTTAATTTCAAGCATAAAACTCTTACACGTGTAATAAAATCCAATGGACGGGTACAAATTTATCCAATAAAAATAAATTTTGAAAAGTACATAAATAATATCAACAAATTTGTTTTAGTTTAGAATTAAAAAATAATAATTAATTAACTGCACAAAGAAGAAAAAATTGTTCGGTGGGTGGTAAATATTAATGGAATAATGAATAAGTAATTAACTGTTTACCTACTAAATGCATATTGGCATGTCAAGCGTCAAGCGGTCAACCAAGATCACCTAAGTAACCTTAATTTTTTCAACGGAAAAGGATCAAAACTACCCCTAAACTATTGGAGTTGGTACAATAATGTCATCCGTCCACCTATTTTAAAAAAAATGCCCTCACCGTTATCGTTTCGGCTCAAGAATGCCATTACGACTAACGATCATGTTAGATAAAAAAATTTAATTAATTTTCACGTATCATAACGGAAAAAATATCAAAACTGCCCCTAAACTATTGGAGTTAGTACAATAATACCCCCATCTCAAAAAATCTCTCCCCCCACCCCTTCCACCCTTCCTATTTCTTTGTATATTAAATGTACACATCAATACTCCTATTTTTTTACATCAATACTCAGTTAGTACAATAATACCCCCATCTCAAAAAATCTCTCCCCCCACCCCCTCCACCCTTTCTATTTCTTTGTATATTAAATGTACACATCAATACTCCTATTTTTTTCCATCACAGAAATATCATTCATCATCAATTTTTCTTACTACACTTTAATGATTGACCTGTCCTTGGGTCTAGGAACTAGATGCCAGACCTGACTTCTTTCAAATTGATTGAGTTCTTCCTGCATAGAATTGACCCAGTCTGCATCCTGCAAAGCCTCAACAACATTTTTAGGTTCAATAAGAGATAAAAAAGCATCAAATGCACACAAACTCTTTAATTGTGATCTAGTTTTGACTCCAGATGTTGGATCATTAATGATGTTCTCAATGGGATGAGAACTTTGATACTTGTGAGATTTCACCAACAACTAGTTTCTACTAGATGATTCTCTTGTGTTCTGTTGATGAGGAACATGTTCATGAACAGGTTCTTGTAAAGAATTTGTTTCATTTTCTCCCTGATTAATTCCCCCTGTCAGGTTGCGTAGACTGGAAGAACCTGTTCCATCACCTGTTCCTTCTTTTGATGTTGTTTCAGTCAATTCTCTTACCAAGCCAATGGCTTCATCTTCATGTTCATGTCTCTCAAAAGAATGTTAGTTTCATCAAATACAACATGCACACTTTCTTCTACACACAGAGTTCTTTTATTAAATACTTTATATGCTTTGCTATGTGAAGAATATCCCAAGAATACTCCCTCATCACTTCTGGGATCAAACTTACCTAGGGAGTCTTTTCCATTATTGTGCACATAGCACTTGCAACCAAATGCCCTAAGGTGGGATATGTTTGGTTTTCTCCCTTTAAGTAACTCATAGGGAGTTTTCTCAACAAGAGGTCTAGTCATGCATCTATTGATTATGTAACATGCAGTGTTTACAACCTCTGCCCAAAAGTTGTGGGGTAATTTGCTAGAGAGAAGCATGGTCCTTGCCATATCCTCAAGGGTCCTATTCTTTCTTTCAACTACACCATTTTGCTGAGGAGTTCTAGGGGCAGAGAAGTTGTGATCTATACCATTTTCATCACAATATTCAGCAAATTTTACATTTTCAAATTCAGTTCCATGATCAGACCTAATGGATGCAAGTTGATTTCCTAATTGTTTCTGAGTTTTTCTAACAAAGGCAGTAAATATTTCAAATGCCTCATCTTTGGATGTTAGAAATAGTACCCAGGTAAATCTAGAATAATCATCAATAAGCACTATTACATATTTCTTTCCACCTCTGCTCATGGTTCTCATTGGACCACAAAGATCCATATGAACCAGTTCCAACGTCTTGGACGTACTTACCATTTTCTTGGAATTGAAGGATGACCTTACCTGCTCCCCCCTTGCACATGCCTCACAAACTTTGTCTTCCTTGAACCTGATATTAGGTAACCCTATCACCAAGTCCTTGGAGACTAATTTGTTTAGCTGATTTAGACTGGCATGGCCAAGTCTTTTGTGCCACAGGAGGGGATCATTAACTAGCACACTTAGACAAGTGACTTCATTTTCTAAAAGAGTTGACAAATCTACAATGTAAATATTGTTAACTCTTCTTCCTTGCAAAATAATCTTGTTAGTGGTAAGATTAATTACAAAACATTTGGTAGAGGTGAAGGCTACAAGATTACCTCTGTCACACAGTTGTGACACACTGATTAGGCTATATTTCAAGCCATCTATTAAGTAGACATTCTCAATGGAATGAGAGTCTGTCTTACCTACCTTTCCAACTCCAATGATCTCACATTTCTTTCCATTCCAAAGGAGACATTACCTTCTTTCAGGTTCTCAAATGAAAGGAACTGGTCCTTGTTCCCAGTCATATGTTTTGAGCAGCCAATATCCATGTATCATATTTGGCTGCTCTCTTTCACTTGAGCCTGCAAAAAGAAATTAGAGGTTAGTATTAGGAACCCAAACTAGTTTGGGTCCCTTTCTATGGGCAAAAGGATGAATCAGATTCTTTCTTGCCCAGCTAGGCAGTTTGTGTTTTTCTTGAACAAAAGCTTTTTTTCTTTGACTGGCCTTTTCCTTTGCATTACATTCATTTTTATAATGGCCAGTCTTACCACAGTGTGTGCAGATCTTATTTTCAGGAAGAGTGAGGTACTTGTTTTTGGGGTCCCATTTTGGAGCTTGAGTCCCATAGCCAAGTCCTCTTTTATTGCTACTGTGATGCTCTTGCAACCATGAGAGAGCATAAGAAGCTTTGTTCTATTTGCAAGTTCTGTTTAGTTCATGTTTTACCTTTCCTAGATCTTCTTTTAGAACCTTAATCAATTCGTCTTTCTTATAAAGTTCATCTTTTATTTTTCCTAGATTTTCTTCTAGAGTGAGAAATGAGTGATCAGCTTTCTTATTTCCTGTTCCTAGTTTTAGTTTTAGATTTTCTGACCTAAGTTCTAGAATACTATTGTCAAGTTCAAGAACCTGGTTCTTCAACTCAATATTTTTGTTATCACTCTCATCAGCCCTAGATTCTAGACTTTTGCATTTTGCTTTTAGGATAACACATTCCCTAGACATAACTTCCTTTTCATTGTTAACTATTTCAGACTCATCAATGAAGTCTAATAATAGCTCAGCCAACCTTTCTTTAGATAGAAATTTAATTTTGTCCTTGAGATGCAGAATACTTACCTCCTGCTCATCATCTGATTCTCCAATGGCCGTAAGAGCTTGCTTTTCTTCAGCTTCATCTTCTGAGTCTTCATCAGAGGTTTCACCCCAAGTAGCAACCATAGCCTTGGTTGAACCTTTATTTCTCTTGGGTTGAACCTGTTCCTTCTTCTTGTTTCTTCGTTCAGCCCTTGCTTTCTTCCATTCAATCTCCCATTGAGGGCAATTCTTGATCATATGGTCAGTCTTACCACACTTATAGCAGCCATCATTTGTCTGTTTCTCAGGAGCTCTTATTTTTTTGAAGTTTGTACCTCTTGATGAACCCTTTCCTCTCATTAGGTACTTTTTGAAATCTTTAGTGATCATAGCCATCTCGTCATCTTCTAGGTCTGAACCTTCTATAATTTTGAGAGCCAAACTTCTCTCCTTCTTGGGTGTATCCATCTTTCTGGTTTGCCTTCTCAGTTCATAAGCAGTAAGATTCCCAATCAGTTCATCCAGCCTGAGAGTGGCCATATTCTTGGACTCCTGAATGGCAGTGATTTTGCTTTCCAAAGCAACTGGAAGAACTCTTGTCAAGATCTTCTCAACCTTGTCTTCTTCAAGAATAACTCTTCCAAGAGACTTAAGTTCATTTGTTAGTGTAGTGAACCTGGTGTACATCTCTTGAATGGTTTCTCCATCTTTAATAGTGAAATTCTCATATTGAGAATATAACAATGTTCTTCTGGATCTCTTCACTTGAGGTGTTCCTTCATGAGCCACTTGCAAAGTGTCCCATATCTCTTTTGCAGTAGTAGAGCTTTGGATCCTGCTGTATTCATCTGGATCCAGTCCACACACAAGGCATTTCTTGGCCTTAGCATTTTTCTCCCATTTTTTCAAATCTTCAGCAGTACAATGAGCCCTTGTCTTTGGCACTTCCATTCCTTCCTCATTTTTCATTGTAGTTGCCAAAGGGCCATTAGTGACTATGTCCCGGAGTTCATAGTCTTCTACTTTAATGTGATCCTTCATCCTATTCTTCCACTATGAGTAATACTGTCCATTGAATAGTGGAGGCCTGGCAGTGGATTGTCCTTCCTAGTTTCCAGGTGGTGCACTCATGTTGATCTTTTCCTAAGGTGTTAGCCTCTTCAAGGATAACCCGCTCTGATACCAATTGATATTCCAAACGTCAATACCACACGGGGGG
>MU677194.1:19676-30677 GCA_026770625.1 Nicotiana glauca | reverse complement strand
AAACTTGAAATAATATGTTTAAAGATAAAACTGTAAAAAAGTTTAAGAAATATTTATGAATTGTATTAAAAATAAATATTTATATGTATAAAATATTTGTAAAAATTGAATAAATGTAATATCGGGTTGGTTTGATTTCGGTTTGACATTTTTTAGTTAAAACCAAATCAAACCAATTATGGTCGGGTTATTTTTTTCAACACCAAACCAAATCAAACCAACCCATGATCGAATTTTTTTTCCCGGTTTGACTCGGATTAGCGATTTGGTGCGGTTTATCGGTTTTTTTTGTACACCCCTAACTGCCAGCACAACATCCATCTGCCATTATTACAATTTTGATAGATAAATTACATAGAAAATTATAATTAATTCTTGGAAAAGAATATCATTTATTGAAATGAATTATAAGATTTTAGTATTACCTAAAAATCAATATAAACATACATATGTTAATGCAAAATATAAATACTCTTTCTTTTATTCACGCTAGCACCTACTTGTTGATTGTCTTTTCGAACAGAAGCGACGCCAAGGTTTAAAGTTTATTGGTTCTGAATGCCATTGAACCCATAATTCATTTTTGTTACTGGGTTTGTACGTAATTGAATATCTACGCATATTTAATGAATTTTCTTATGTAAATTCATGGTCTAAACAAAATTTACTGAATTCGTCTGAACCCGTAACTAAAGTGATAAAAATAATTTTTTTCGATAAAAAACTTTAACCGACTGTATTTTTTGATTGTTCCCCCTCATAATATAGTAAATAGGGGAAATTACAAGGAGAAGCAATCACATATCAACATATATTTACTTACATATAATTAATTTATTGCAATACATGCACTTTCACAGGATAAAATGATGATTGAACTTAACATTTCACAAGGCAAAGAAATAGACTCTTTATAACAGTTATTGATTCAATATACTGATGAGATTGTAACTATAGTCTCTTCACTTGCCGCTAGTTTCAGATTATATGTAATATATTTACCCTTTTGTACGTAAATTTCCTAGAAAATAGTGTTTGATTGAGGGGTTAAAATGTCGTTAAGATTTATAGAGGTATTTTAGTCTTTCAGTTTTTATTTTAGATCTTCACATTTATAATATAATATGATATGATGATTAAACCAATGAATACAAATCAAGTATCTTACATATAATCCTTTCAACATATTATCATGGAAGTAATATGTATTTTCACTTTAATATTTGGTTGCTATAATTAATTTATATAATTTGGTATATACACCGGATATAAGTCTTGAATAAAATTTACAGTTTAGAGAAGATATGCAATTAGATGCTCGATCGTCTTTTTAGTTGTCTTCGTCAGAGTTCGATATAATGTCTTCTGAATCCTGAATAAAGAAACAAAGTTAAAATTTCAGATTGTCTTACAGTACTAGTAATTAACATTAAATTGTGGCTCGACTAAATTTGTATTCGTATAAGATAAATTTTATATTAGGGTAAAGTGTTCCCTAACGAAGGCGAATTTATATTCAAGGCTTGAACTCAGGCCTTTGAATAAGGATAAAACAATACTTACCACTCTACCACAACCCTTGTTGGCGTTCTGAATTGTTGTGATCATCATGATTATAACGTACATTGGCAAGATTATCCCACTAGCTTTTATAAGAATCAACTGCAAATCCAAGAACCACGGATTCAGAATTTAAATTTTATGGGTTCAATTTTAATGTTTTTAACATTGAAACCATTAAATTTTTAAAGTTATGAGTTCATATCTATTATTTTTGCAATTTTAATAAATACTTACATATAAATTTTTACTCTGCGTCTAAAGTTATGAGTTCAGTTGAACCCATAATTAGTATACTACATCCGCCTCTGACCGTAGGGTGTGTGTCATATCGTTAAAAAAATACATTTTTGAATGATCCAACACGAATACGGAATATAAGAATTTGCGAGTAATTTCCAACGTAGAAGTTGGGGAATACTTACAGTAGGAAGTGTAAAGGGATAATCTTTTGCCCCTCCATTGAGCACCATTAACACATGTCTCATCAGAAGTACAATTGTGAACTGCCAATTTTTGATTGTCAATATAGAGTTAGCACATGGATTGATACATAGAATGTGTTAGAAACTGTTTTCAAAATCAGAAAATCAGAAAATCAGAAAATCAGAGAAGGAAAAGACGTTAGTTCAATAAACAAAACGTAAAATAATTTTGAGCCCACAAGTTGCTTGTATGTCTTTAAGGATTTTAATCCCCTCACTATTGCCAAGGTTGGATTAATTCCTCGCAAGATAGAACAGAATAACTATTCTGTGATAGCGGCACTACAAATCACATAACTTCGGCGAACTCAACAAACAGAGCAAATCACACTTGACACTTATATTTATTTGGAAAATAATGCAACAATAAAGAAGAGGGAAGAAGTTTTCAGATTTTTCATATTTGAAAATTGAGGCCAAGCCTCTAAATTCATAGACAAAGGAAAAGTGAGATGGAGAGGTGCAATCCAAAAGGTGCCTCTTCCATTTCTCATTCACGCTTTTTAGAAAAACACAACGGAATATACGTAACAGACGCGTAAGCATCTACTATCTTTGACTCGCGTTATATATATACGGGGCTTATGTCCCATGCTTCGGGTCTTACACCTCGCCTCACAGAAGGTAAAACGTTTCGCCTCACGACCTAATCAGCTAACTTAAAAATCTTTGGTCTGCCTCTGAATTAGCAATGAAGTAGGAAAAAGAGTAAGAGAAAAAGTGCTTACAATGAGAAGGGCAGTTCGACAATAAGAGTAGTATCTATCCCTAGTTTGTGAGCATTGACTTTCCAAGATTTCTTCTTCTGCTGCTGATGATTCTGGTTCTGCTTCTGATCTTCTTACAACTTCCAGGCTTCCTCTGTAATTCAGATTCGGAGTTAGAATTTGAACTTTATGGATTTTAAATTCTTAGGATAATGACATCGGATGTTAGTCATTGAATTTTGAATCTAACTAGGTAATGGTTTTTATGAAAAAAATATTGAGACATGTCTCAAAGGTTTGGATGCAGATAGAATTAAGAACTCATAACACCGAACGATGTGGTGTAGCGGATGAGGCTGCTCTTCCGTTAACCAGGTGTCTCGGGTTCGAGCCTTGAGTATGGAAAAATTCTTGGTAGCTTGTGCTTCCCACGAATGGGGTTCTACGCGGAGCGAATTCGGATATAGTGTGGCTCCAATACGGATATCGAACACTGAGTGAAAAACCAAAGAAAAAAACATAAAGTTTATATTGTGGTTCCGCCTCTATTCTTACTTCCTTCTCTTTTCTTTAATACTGTGAGGGAATAATACCTAATTGTCACTGCTGTGTTATCAACCAAGTGGACCTTCTTAGGGGATGGAACATAGAATCCAGGTTCAAATTTCTGCATCATTAAATATTTCATCAGTAAAGTAATTTTGGCCCCTAATAATATTAAATTATACAGGTTGAAGAAATCAGGGGAAGAAACAAGAATTGGAATTATGAGAAGAAAATACGTATTGTATAACCACTAAGGGATGTAACGTAATTAATTAGAGGTGTCGAGTTCGATTCCTAGAAAGAATTTTCCACAAGAAGTGTTTTTCCTATGCATAATGCGAACCTACGGACATGTTTGGCCACAAGTTTGGTGGCTTGTTTTGATCAATTTTTGAAGGAAAAAAAAAATCAAGTTCCCAAAAACAGCCAGTTTTAGGACAATTTTTGGGTAAAATTTTCCTTCCAGACACAAAATTTCAATATTTTTTCAAATAAAATGCATTTCTAAACATAATTTCAAAATTTCATTTTTCAAGTTTCAACTGAATCTATGCCCAAATGCTAGCTAATTAGTCAGATCAATGAGTCGAATATCGAATAAAAAAAACTTTGGAATATTGATAAAAATGAAGAAATTACTTTTGCACCTGTAAACAAATTTCACAAGTTGTATTTCCCTTTTCATCACACAATCTTTGTATACAATCTCTGTGCGCGAACTGATCAAAATAAAAGTCCACATTAGAAATTTGTGACCATTTAAAGATATATTCAAAGAAACCCCATAATAAAAACCAGTTAATTACAGATTAAATTTGGTAATTAAACAGAAGACATGATTAGTGAACAAAAGCAATTAGTTTACCTTGACAGTTCCAGAGCATGCACAAGGAGTTTCTAAGCTCTTTAAGCTTTCAAATTCTTGTTCATGGCAAATTCTACACAAAGATATGACACCAGAAATTAATTCATCATCCATATTTATTACCACGTCTCCCATCTTCGTCTTTTTTCTCGTACGATAATTGAGTCTCTGTCTCGAAGAAGTTGGAATCGGCTATAGGAATTCTTACTCCTGTCTTTAAACTCAACTCATATCATTAATCATATTGTTTTTCATAATCCACGTAGCATATATGTATGTATATATATGAAGTCAATACTGCATGAATTGGTGCCGCTTAAGTTAAGTTATACAGGAAGACGTTAATTCTAACATGAATTATATAGTACTTATATGATATTTATTTAAATCATGTGGTTCTCTCTCTAAGTATAATTAATGATTAAACAGTTTGAAGAACTGTCTAATACGTAATTTAGATACATGATTCAGTAACTTTAGCTCAAATAATGTATTAGTGTTAAGAGATTTATTAAATACGTAAACATATTAAATTAAAAATCAAATTAGCATTTGAAATCATCTTTCTAAAAGTTCAAAATTCATAAAGTTAAAATCCCGATTCCGTCTTTGAACCCCAAAAGGTAATGTCACATTATTTATATATTTATATATATATATATATATATATATATATATATATATATATATATATATATATATATATATATATATATATATATATATATAAAATAGACTTGCAATTGCATGCATGTGTGATTGGCAAGTCGTGAAGTCAATGGGTAAAGACTTGGATAATCTATTGCAAGAATCATAAACGTGGAAATTGAATAAAGGTCTTATTTAGCTTAAAAAGGAGAAAATAGACTTAGTTTACTCGGTCAAGGCAATCTTTTGATGTACATACTTACTCCATTCGTTTAGTTTTGTTTATATGAAATATATTTGAGATTATTTCACTAATATATGTTATAGAACTTCAAACATTATTATAATATATTTTTGTTGGGACCGAAAAAAGTCAGGTGTCATGCGAAAGCTAACAAAGTAAACCTTCAACGACGATAAATCCAACAACAAAAGAGAAATCTACCAAAAGAGACAAACATTTAACATGGTTCGGTCAACTGACCTACATCTACGGCGGAGATGAGCAATCCACTATATAAAAAGAGAGTACAAAATATTGAGAGAATAACCTCATGAAGAGGCAAACACAAGTGACACACTAACACTTGTCCTGTAAACTTCTCCCCCTAAACACGACTCTCAAGCCTCAGACGGCTTACATTGTGGATACTAATGAATGAGAAGGAAGGAACCTCAATTTATAGAACGCCAAACCTTGTCCCACAAGAAAAAGGACTACCAAATATGGAAGATTTATAATTTCCTTCTGCAAGAAGGAAAACTCAATCAAGGTGAATATGTTGTCCTTTCCTTCAAGAGATAGGAAAACCAATTATGGTAAGAAAATCTTGACAAACACTTAAGAATTCTCCCCCTTGGCCTGAATTATCTGACAAAATAAACTTGATCCACCTTCTTCAACAGGTTGCATCTCCGAATCTCCACCGCAAAGTTTGTCTCAACGTGCGTAGCACACCGGTCAAATTTCTCATACAAAAATCATGATTATTGTCAAATATGTTGCGGCTAGAACTGAACCCGCCAAGAGGAACCTGTCTTTAACCTCGCTCTGATACCATTATTATGTCGAGGAAGATGCAAACCCTAAAATAAAAAAGATAAAGAACACCAAATTTTAACGTGGAAAACCCTTCAAATCGGAGGTAAAAATCACGGGATCACAAAGATCCAAAAAGCTCTACTATAACGATCAGAGGGTTGCAAAAGTACTCCAAATTATCTACACAATATGTCACGGCCTAAAATCCACTAAAGGTCGTGATGGGGCCGGACGCTACTGTCAAGCAAGCCAACCAAATTACTTAATCAAATTCTCGTTTTAATACTTTTGAAGTCTAGAATTTTTCTTAAAATTTAGCAATTTAAAAGATAGTTGTCTCAAATCAAATTTAAATGATAAGCAGTTAATACAAATACTTCAAACCATCCCAGAACTCGGTGTCACAAGTGCATGAGTAATTTCTAAAAAAAATCAAATAAAGTATAACAATTGTCCGGAACACAATATTGGACAGAAAATAAATACAAAAAATTGAAAGAGACTTTGCTGACTGCGGGTCGCCTCGAGAAATGCAACCACCTAGTCTCCGTGTCAACCATGCCGTGATGCCACTAAGTCACTAGAGTTGCATGGACCTGTGAAAAAAAAATGCACAGAAGTATAGTATGAGTACGTAAACAACATGTACTCAATGAGTATCCCGCCTAATCTCGAAGAAGTAGAGACGAGATAGTCGACTTCGACACATACTAGTGGTCCAATTATGAGGTCAGTAATACATTAAATTATGGATTTCTATAAGAATGATTTTAGTCCAAATAGAAGGAAACAAGTAATAGTTAATCCTTTTATAGGAAATTTCCAAATATTTTCAAGCCATGAAGAGGCAATAATAACTTAATTAAGTTCAAAGCAGCAATACAAGTATGCACATATTATGCCGAGGTTGACGGCCCGCTCCAACAGAAATGTAAACTATGCACTTGCCGAGGGTCGACGACGCGCCTATAGATGCATCTATTTAATCTACCGAGGCGTTCGACCCGTTCCATAAATAAACACACAGACAGTCAATCAAGAAGTCCACACGGAGTAATTATCCAATGAAAACAAATCCTCTTTAACCATTTAAAAAAAATGAAGTTTTATCTGTTTAGAAATTCGTTTACTAATTCGATGTGATTTAAGCAATTCAAGTTATCAATAAGTTCGTAAATAATCCAAGTATAGCATGCTTTTGGGTCCTAACTACCCGGACAATAGCATAATAGTAGCTACGCACGGACTCTTGTCACCTCGTACGTACGTAGCCCCCACAAATAGGAGCACATAATCAATTATTTTACCTATGGGGACAATTCCCTCTTACAAGGTTTGAAAGGAGACTCACCTCGCTATGAAGATCCATAACCGGCATTTCACGCCCTTCCGAAGACTCGAATCGATGCACAACACTCTAAAACTAGCCAATAATTATGCAAATTCATTAATATATACTTAACTTCTCATTATAATCCAATTTGTAAAAAATCCTAACCCCGATCGAAAAGTTGACGAAAACGCCCTCGGGCCCACGTGCCCGAAAATTCAAAATTTTTGAAGAATAAGTTTACCTATGGCCTCACGAACTCAAATATATAATTTTCTCTAAATCCCATACCCAAAATCGTGGTTAAATTCCAAGAATATAAATTCTAGGTCTTCCTACCAAAATCCCCAAATTCCTACCAATTTCATGCTCAAATCCATACATAATTGATGTGTTCAACTCAAAAATAGGTGGGGATATCTTAACTTGTCGTTGATGATGAAAATCCCCTCTTGAAGCTCCCCAAAATCACCCATGCCAAGTGAAAAATGGGAGAAGAATGGCCAAATCCGAATTTAAAACAACCCTCTGCCTCCAGCTACTTCCGCACCTGCGGCCTCCAGACCGCTTCTGCGGTTTCACAGGTGCGGTTGTAAAACCTCATCTACGGTCCTCACCATGCTGCCCCTCTTCCGCTTCTACGACTCCACCACCGCAGGTGCGGTCCCGCATCTGCGGAAAAATGACCGCATCTGCGGTCCCAGCCTAGCCTCCCCATTCCGCTTCTGCGATGACTCTAGCGCAGGTGCGGTCCCGCATCTGTGCAAATATGACTGCATCTGCGGTCCCTTCTATTCTAGCCCAAAATTGCTTCTGCTGTTGAAGTGCTACGTCTATGGTCCAAAAACCGCAGATGCGGTTATGACAGCAACCAGCAAACCTCAACCTTCCAAAAATTCCATTTTCGATCCGTTAACCACCCTGAATCCACCCGAGGCCCTCGGGGCCCCCAACCAATCATACCAACTATTCCCAAAACACATTACGGACTTGCTCGAGGCCTCAAATTACATCAAACAACGCTAAAATTATGAATCAACCCCCAATCCAAGCTTTATGAATTTTAGAACTTCCAACTTCTACTTTTGATGCTTAAACCTATCAACTCACATCTGATTGACCTCAAATTTTGCGCACAAGTCATATTCGACATTACAGACCTATTCCAACTTTCGGAATCGGATTCCGACCCCGATATCAAAAATTTCACTTCCGGTCAAACTTCTCAAAATCTTCAATTTTCTATCTTTAGCCAAATGACTTCAAAATGGCCTACGGACCTCCGAATTCACTCCCGATCGCGCTCCCAACTCCAGAATTACCATACGGAGCTATTCACAGACTTGGAATCTCAAACGTATATTTTTAACACTAAAATTCACTTCAAGCCAAACTTATGAAATTTCTTCTAAAATGCTAACTTCCACAATAGGCGCCAAAACGCTCCCGGGTTATCCAAAACCCAAACCGGGCATACGCCCAAGTCCAAAATCATCATACGAACCTGCTGGAACCTTTAGATTCTGATTCTGAGGTCGTTTACTCAAAAGTCCCATCCTAGTTAATTCTTTCAACTTTAAGCTTCCGAAATGAGAATTCTCTTTCCAAATCAACTCCGAACTTCCCGATAATCAATTCCGACCACGCGTACAAGTCGTAATACCTGAATTGAAGCTTATCATAACCTCAGACTGCTGAACGATGTGCTAGGGCTCAAAACAATCGGTCGGGTCATTACACAACAAGTGCCAAACACAGAGCAACAATAGCAACAAGAGCAACAACTAATCAATTGAAGAGAGAGGAAAATCAACAAAAACAAAGCTTTTGATCGAGTCTTTGAAATCAGATCCTAGGGGCCTCCAAATTCGATCTTCACCATTCTAATCAATGATCACAATGTTATGAACACTCATTTAAAATATCAGCCCGATCCAATGGTTAACGAATTGAAAAACATGATTTGAAGTTGGCTGGTTGGAATAAAAATCTGCAGCAAAATAAATATTTTTCTTCTCTCTTCCCTCTTGATGAAAGCTCTCTCAAAAACCACTCTTATGTGCTTAAGTCTTTCAAAGACTTGTGTTAATGAGCATAGAATAATTCTCCAAGGTTGTCTTATTTATAGATAATGAGTAGTGATTTCTCTTAAAGCCAAAGCCAACTCTAAATCGGAATAAAAACTAAATCCAATTCCAAATAGGAATGGAAACTAAAAAAGAATAGGATTATGCCATTGGGCCTTTGGTTGGAAAACATAGGCATGTGCCCAACAAACTCCCCCTCCAGCCAAGGGGCCAAATTTGTCTTCAGGTAGAGGAATTATTGACAGGTTTCATTCCTGCCAATTTTCTGCAACATGCATGTTTATCTGCTAGCTTAACTACAAAGTCCTCAGGATGCTCCATATAAATCTCCTCATCTAAATTAACATGAAGAAAAGCAATCTTGACATCCATCTGCTCAACCTTTAAATCTAGACTTGCGGCTAATCCTAGAACCACACGAATAGAAGACATCTTTACAATAAGGGAGAAAATTTCATCAAAGTCAACTCCCTTCTTCTGTCCAAAACCTTTAACAACTAACCTCACCTTGTACCTAGGCCCAGAGGTATGTTTATCTTGCTTTATTCTGAATATCCATTTGTTAGATAAAGCTCACTTACCTTTCGGCAATTTCACTAACTCATATGTGCCATTCTCATAGAGTGACTTCATCTCATCTTCCATGGCTTTGATACATTGATCTTTGTGAGTATCTTACATGGCTTCATCATAATTCTCAGGTTCTCCCATGTCAGTCAAAAGTACATATTCATCAGGAGGATAGCGCATCGATTTTTGCTTCTCCCTTGTAGATCTTCTAAGAGAGGTTTCAGGAGCATTCGAAGTAGTTACCTGAGCAGGAATTGGTTGCTGATCAACCACAACTTCATCAACGGAAGCATCCATAACATTGATCACGCCCAACTATGCCTTATAAAAAGGACTCTGCGGACGTTGCAAATATAACCCGAGTATTACGCCCAGGGTCGAATCCACAGAGAGTTAACCTATCAACCACTATCTTCAAATCCACTAATTCTTCAAGAACCATCTTCCCAAATATTCAAATCTCAGTTGAATGTTCTTTATCAACTACGCTTGCAATTAACAAAATAGATTTAAACTAAAGTAATAAAGTTGTAAACAATAATGAGAAAAAGCTAAGGTAATGATTTCCCCTATTGATGGAATCCCTTCTGTTTATGCTCATACAAATTTACCAACACACATCTATCAATCATGAATACTAATCTTACCGTAAATCTCTCCCGAGTAATCATAGTAATTTACTATTGCACTCTCCCGAGATACACTAGCTTACATTATTTAGCACGATTCACTTTAGATTACGCCCAAGGCTTCGTTATCCCTAATCCCGCCTTTAAACCCACAATTATAGATTCCTCTAATAATCTAGGAGTGGTGTTGTTTAACAATAACCTAAATATGCACTCTTTTCCAAGTTATGCATACTAAATAGGCACAGCTAATTGAGGATCCTGTCAATTAACTACAATAAATACAAAGTTGAACAAATAGAGATTAAACTAGCAATTTGTATTCTCATAAACAAGAAGTACATCACCCAATAGGTTCCATCAAAATCTTAGACAAGGAATTTAGCTACTCATGGCTATGGGTAAATAAACTAAGATAGAATTCATCATAAAAATCAAAAGCAAAGAAGAAAGATGTTTGAAGTATTCTCTCACAATGGTTTTCCTTGCTAAGAAACCCTAAAAATTAATACATGCCTCTCTTGGGCGAAGT
>MU677192.1:13536-33519 GCA_026770625.1 Nicotiana glauca | reverse complement strand
ACTGTCTTCCCTCTTAAGCCCCGCTTCTAGGAATATTTTATGCTCCAAATGAAATAGACCGAGTTAGGAGTATAGTAGAAAAATGGGAAATTGTAATCTGAACTTTTAAAATTCCAACACGGTTTCAGTTAAGACATTTTAGTGACATGTAAATTTTCTTGTTAGTTACTTGTGCATAGAATTTCTATCTTAAACAAATCGGAATCATCGGCAACAAATAACCATAATCAAGAGAAGGAATACCTATTGGTGCTTCAATCTCAAAATAACGATAATTAAAATGTAACATTGGTGCAAAAACTAACCAGAAATCTTCATACACACAAAGGTAGCAAAAGAGAGGTGCAAAAACTAACCAGAAAATCTTTTTTTTCTCAGGGTGAAAACAGATTAACACAAAAAAGTGATTACAAATAACAGTAATGGAAAAGAAAACATATAGACGATGGATAGATCTAACCTTTGAAAAAGAGAAATTAAGCTTCGATAGGTCCCTTGCGGCGCATCAGAAGAAAATCGCAGGCAAAGTGATGAGGAGGGGTTGATTCTGAAGAAAATCCCAGGCACAATGTATTCTAAGTAATCTGAAGAAAATCGCAGGCACGATGTGTTCTTCAGTTGTTCTTTCAGTGAATAAAAGATGTGGGAGTATTTTGTTGATTAATGAAGAAGAAGAAGAAGAAGAAGAAGAAGAAGAAGAAGAAGAAGCGCAGAACTTGATTAATGAAGAAGAAGCGGTGAGAGTATTTTGTTGTTGTTGAGGCAGAAGTTTCTAGGGCGAAATAGATTGGGGGAAAATTGGAGGGAGTGTGAAATAAATTACCCGCTATTATTTTAGGGTTGCGGATGTTTTAGACCCCTGTAAATTGCATAATTTTGTGGGGGCTAATAAACTGCTGTAAAATTATGCAAATTGTGGAGGTTACTTACACCCTCCACAAATAAACCTCCGCAATTTACCCGTATTTTTGTAGTGTTACAAGGTGCTGAATAAAGTAATAAAAACTTTTCCTCTTAAGAAAATATTTCTATGAACATAGAGAAAAGAACAGTAATTAAGAAACTTCTCATCTAAAGTTATTTAAAAAGATGTAATGTGAAAGGATTACGTTTTAAATTGTTTCCTGAAAAATTTGCTTGGAGTACGAATATCTTATATAAAAATAATGTCTTGACAGCTTAATTGTTAAGTTTCTTTCGTCTAATGAATATTTGAAAGTGACATGCTTTTGGACTGTGGAACAAGTTATAATTATTTTTGACGATAGAAAATGTGTTAATAGTCAATTAGAAAAGTAGAAAATAGTACGATAACATCGACCCTTAAGGACAAAGGTTAGTTTTATTTTCTGCCCCTACAAAGAATATAAAATAAATTTTCAAAAAAAAGTAAGAAAAAAAATTTGTATTATATAGTAATTAATAAACGAAACCACAAAGAATATCTCAGGAAATAACTAGAATGGTGCCTGATATGTAAGGTAGTTAAACATTATGAGATAAGCAATTTCATATGAATGCTTTGTGCTTACACTTTCCATGACATCAAAAGTCGGGGTCCACAAATTAAACCAAATAGATTAAGGTTTTGTCATTTTTCTTAAGTAATCATACTCGTTATTAGAAAAGTCAAATTAATTATGAAAAATCTTTTATTGTGGCTGCTATAGTTAGCAGGTGCCAGCTAAAATTATTACACAATTATGGTCTCTTAATATATCTTGTATGTCCCGTTTATTAATCACACGTATTTTTTTTCCTAATCGTACCAAATAATTTTAAATGAATAATTAGTATTTCATGGCTTGTAAGGCAATGCTATGGTTGAAATTCGGTGACCTATTCCAATCAGATTCTATCAATAAACAGAGCTCATTTGGATCCTGAATCTATTTCCACTATCTCTTCCCGTACTTCAACTGTTTCGAGTATTTCTGATTTCGACGTTGAGAAATTAAGTTCTTCACAAGTTCATAAAATGGATTGGGAAGTTGTGGATCTGAAAATCAAGGATTGGCTTAATGCAGTGGATGTAGCCGTGAAAACATTGTTCAACGGAGAGAGAATTCTCTGCGATCACGTCTTTGCATCCAACGATGCAATAAGAGAATCGTGTTTTACTGAAATTTCAAAAGACGGAGCCATGATTCTGTTTAGTTTTCCAGAAAATGTGGCGAGAAATAGCAAGAAGTCGCCGGAAAAAGTGTTCCATCTGCTCGATATGTACACCGCCATTGCCGAACACTGGCCGGAGATTGAAGTTATATTTTCTTTCGAATCAGAATCAGTTATCCGGTCTCAAGCGTTGACGTCACTCGTCAAGCTTGGCGAGTCTATAAGGACGGCGTTGGCTGAGTTTGAAATCGCTCTACAAAAGGAATCCTCAAAGACGCCGGTTGCCGGCGGTGGAATCCATCCTCTCACCATTGACGCAATGAATTACATCATTCTACTTGCTGATTACAGCAACATACTCTCCGACATCCTCGCCGAAGCTCCTCCTCCGGCAAAAGGCTCGTTGCCAGAATCATTTTTCGGCATTACGGATTCCGATGAGTCTCCGGCACCGGCGATCTCACTCCGATTTGCTTGGCTGATTCTCATTCTTCTATGCAAACTCGATGGCAAAGCGAAACATTACAAGGACGTATCCCTTGCGTACCTCTTCTTAGCCAACAGTCTCCAATACATCGTCGTAAAAGTCCGTTCATCGAATCTCAAGTACTTGCTAGGCGAAAATTAGATTTCAAAACAGGAGGGAAACATCAAACAGTTTGCATCAAACTATGAACTGCTAGGATGGAGCCACGTTATTGAATCCCTCCCCCAAGAGCCAAATGCTACAATGGCTCCCCAACAAGTGAAGGAGATTTTCAAGAAATTTAATTCGTCGTTTGAGCAAGCTCACCCGAAGCAATTTGTGTGCGTCGTACCAAATAGTAAGCTCCGCGATCATTTGAAAGTGTCAATTGCGAGGAAAATACTTCTAGTGTATCAGAAATTTTATAATACACATAAAATATATGATGGCAAGAGAAAAACATTCGAGTCACGTGATTAGATTTTCCCCCGACGATGTAGGGCATTACTTGTCCGACTTATTTTTTGGACCAATTGAATTGGAAAGTTCCTCATCGGTTGAGCCTTCCCCATCACGTACAACACCATCAAGATTGCGGTGAAGAAAATACTAGTTATTTTTACTTCTTGTTCTGTCGTATAATTATGTATAAACATGAAGATCATAAAAATGTACGTATATAAATTGCACAATATTTTTTGTTGCGTTTAAAGAAAGCAGTAAATGCACTATCTCTTAACATACGACACTACAAGAAATAAGCTAAATTGCGTAGGTTTATATGTGGGAGTTATAAGAACCCCCACTATAAGATCATTTTGTGGCATTTAGTTTAACCCCTGCTATATAATCTTTTTGTGGCGATCTTATTACAGAGGTCTTTTATAACCTCCGCAAATTGCATCAGATTGTGGGGTTTTTTAAAATGCTACAAGTCAGTACAAGTTGTGCATATTTAGATCTTTAATTAAATAATTTAATTTAATGATATTCTGTAATTTTTATTTTTATTTTTATTTATTATTTGTTTGGAAGTGTTTTTTATTTTGTGTAGTATATCTCAATAATGTTTAAGTATATTTTATTAGTAATAAGTTAGCTTCATTGCCTAAATTTTCTTGTATTTAATTTAAATAGTAAACAGAAATAAATTAAAGAGAAAAGAAATATTTAAAAGACAATATTGGACATCATCTTCTTAGGGTTTAATAAGCACATTAAGGGGTAATTAAGAAATTAGACTCTAAATTTTTCAGCATTAAGCGGGCAAAATTCCCTCTCTTTTTCTCCCTCCCTTTTTTCGTAGGGCATAGAAGGACCCAATTCCCCCTCCCCGCCTCACAAAATCTTTCAGGAGGCTTAATTTTCCCTTCCCAAACTTGCCAGAAAGATAAGCTCAATTCCTCTTCTTCATCATCTTCTCTACATAGTAAGACATCACAATCCAAAAAATAAAGGTTTGTCATACTCTTTCTTATTTTCTGTTGTGCTATTTCTTGTTTATTTACTTTTCGATGTAGAGTTTGAAACCAAAATTGTTTAAGTATTCTTGTGGATCTATACATTATTACAAGTATTGGGTTAAATTGTTGTTCATTATTGTGTGGTTTGCTTTGTTCTCGAGTTTCTAATTACAAACGAGTGTTTATTTTAAGAGTCTAGGTTTTATTTTAAGAAGAAATCAGGTCTGCTTTGTTTTGGAGGTCGTGAAAGACCACTTCTTGCTCCACTATAAGTATTCCTACTTTATTTTCAGTAACAAAAGAGAATTTGGAGGATTGTGTCACATTTTTACACGTTTTGGGGTCGTTCTTGAATTTTTCTAATTTATTTTCTTTTTGAGTTGTGAAGATAAGCATATTTATGGTGTTAATTTAGTTCAATGAGAATTATACAGTTACTAGGTCAAGTTTTTGATTACTAGGATGAGAGTAATGAATATGCTTGTGCCCTTACCTCTTATATATTTGTGGGCAAGGAATTTTTTGGAGCTCAGCCGATGAGATTTTAATTTGAACTAAATAGTAGCCCCTTTTAAATGTTACAGAATGTAGGATGTAGGATAAATTACATTCTGCCTAATCATATTCTCTATCTTTCTAATGAACGGCTTCATAACGATTGATTGTTGCTGGATACAGGACTAGATAAGCCAGGATAAATTTATCTCCTACTGATAGCTTTCTACGTGTCGAACTGGATTAGTATTCTCTTCCATTACAAGATTAAATTATCGTAGATTTGGTCGGGGAGGGGCGAGAAAGGGAAAATAATTACAATCTCGCATGGTTAGCCTGCAAAATGAAAGTTTTACTCCTCACTTCCAAATAGGAAGACTGAAGAAGGGGTAGGTCTTTCATCTTATACTCTGTCTTCCTCGTTTTCCCTGTAGCTAGTAACCTCCAACTCCTCTCCTGGAACTCTTTATCTGGCCGAGAGACTGGAAGGGCTTTGAAATCAAATGTTAGTTTCATTACTTATTTTTTTCCTTCCCCATTTTTGGCATTATTATTTAGTTGAAATTATGTTTCAGATGGACATGGTGCTGGTTGAAACTTTCTTAGTTTTTAACCTTAAGCATAAATTACGTCAAGGGTATTTTGAGAGGAAACTTTTTAACTGGATTAGTCAAATGCAGGATTGGACTAGCAAGAGGTATGCCACGTTTAATTTCACCTACCAAATGTTGGACTATTTGTCACCTTCTATCCTTCATTAATATACAGACTCGAAGGTTGTTTTCCCCTTAAATTTGCATAAGCTAGCTGCTCCGACTAATGTGGGATTGAGGTATCGTCGATTGATTGGATATATTAATGGTGAATCTTGACTAACTGATGAAAGAACTAAAACAGAACCTTTGTTAGCCTCATAAGTTTGCCTTCTGTGCCATTTGAAATTTAACAGTATAGAAACTAATCCATCAGTTTAGTCATATCGGTGCAGTTTTGAGCTCAACTTGAAATGTGAATACTTTCTCTACCAGTTGAAGCCCCTTCAATTCCTAGTTAATAAGCATTTAGGAGTTCTGATGGCATAACTAAAAAAATGGAATAAAACCATGTTGTTGTGCATCCACCTAGTACTCAAGACATGAGCAACTTCAACTAGAACCAATCTTTTCTTTTGTTTTTGTTTTCATTTTTTATTGATAGGATCCTTTTATGGCTTTTCATCTATGGTTGAATACTGGTATTCCATTGTGTGAAGAATGTGCTGTGCTTCAACAGAAGGAAACAAATTTTATTTCTTTTTTCCTTTCCTCTTTCTATTTACTTTTCATTTCATGTTTAATTTTTTAGAGCAAATTTTAATTCCTGAGAAATTTGCTGGTCTGTTTGCTCCTCAACCACAGGTAAGAACATTAGATATTCTGTGTTTTTGTGTATACGTCTTCCTTGTTATCTTTTAATTTGGGTTGGATAGACTATTGCAAGGGGAAGGAATAAGGATGCATAATAGATAGTTGTAAAATGCTAAGTTGCGTGCCACGATTTTGAATATTGTATATGCTTGAGAAATTAATTCCAGGAGTGCATGGTTGATTCAAGACATCTGGAACATGCCTTCATATTGTAGTAGGGAGATATTGGTATAAGTTCTTCTTGTTTTTAGGGAAGCATGCTATTTATATGTATTATCTAGCTAGATAATCATTACTTTAAGGAAGAATTCAAAATTTAAATATGATAATAATGGTCAGATTTTTCATCTAAATATTATTTTTATTGTTTCAGCATAGTGATGATATAGAGATTGAACCTACCTCACCGGTGGATGTAAGACGATCATCGGACAGCAGTTGTCAGAATCACCAAGCAAATAAGTAGAATGTTACTTATTTAATGTAGAACCACTATTGCTTTTATGGATTTTAAGTAGTAATGTTTAGGAGCTACTTTAGTTTGTATTGCTTTAGTATGATTTGTAATATTTGAATTTATGACTTTTGTTATTGTGGATGTTAATTAAAATTTGAGTTCTGTTATATAATGAGTGTTATTTAGTATATAATTTAATTTTTTGTTTATGCATATGCTGATAGAAGTTTGATCTTTATGCATATGCTAATAGAAGCTTGATCTTATTTAATCGTGAAATATTTAATGAGAAAGTGCATTTCAATATTGTGGCAATTATGGACCCCAACTAATTAATTATTTTTAACATAAAGCTCATATTGTGATAATTATGCATTGTCACAAATTATTTTTCAAAAACCACATATCATATTGCGGCAGTCACAACACCATAAATTATTAATTTTTAGCATTGAAATCATATAAAGGAGGTTATAAGCCCCCCTTAATTGACTTTAAAACCCCCACTAATCACAAATTCAATTTGTGGAGGTCGTCGTGGGGGTTCTTTAAAACTGTCACAAAAAGCCTTGTGGCGATGATAACCATGGCGTTTCTTAAAACTCCCACAATGCAATTTGTGGGGGTTCGAAACCGTTACAAAATTAAGAAAAAACCTCCACAAATTATACCTTTTTTTGTAGTGAGAGTTACAATATGGGAGTTTTATGGAGATACGTAGGCACTCAATGTGTGTGAGTATCAGTAGGTTGAGTTAATTTTCGAGAAACTTTCATAAAACACTATCTTTTGGTAGTAATTAATCATCTATAGATATCATTTGCTATATTACAGAATATAGATATTTTTTTGTGGTTATAAGATGTATTTGATGTATTTAAGCTATTGTATTCATGAATACAATAGCAAAAATTAGGCGTGAATCAGGGAAGTCCAACTAATCAGTTGTTATATTCGACTGTATTCATGGAGTAAGACGTGAGATTATAGCTGGACAGATTATTGTATTCGACTATATTCACAGCATGAAATAGGGGATTGCATTGGTTTTAAAACGGAAAGTGAATCCATTAACATAATAGACTCCTAATATAACTCAACAAACTCAATTATAACACACAATTTTTGTATTTTTCAGTTATAAAAAAGATTCTCAACCGCAAAATACAATAAAATAGATAGAATACAGAGGGATACATTGAAATACGATGAGAAAAAATATACTGAATACAATAAAATACATGGAATACAACGAGATACATTGAATTACAATGAAAAAAAAAAGATAGTGAACACAATGAAATACATAGAAATACAGCGAGATACATTGAAATGCTCTTAAAAAAAGGTTACAGAATCTTCAAATTGCTCAATCCCAAACTTTAGACTCCGACGACCAATCGAATTCCAACCATGATTCCGTAAGCAATTTGAATAGGTATAATATATGAAACTGACTCGCCTTACATGTAACGTTACAATATTACAACATGTACATTTATACATGGGATTCCTACTATTCAATCCTTTCTTAATTAACAATTAAAGAGGCCAATCTCTGTTGTTTGAACCAGTAAATATCTTCGCGTTTCAAAGTGAGTTCTTGACCAGTGAGACAAACAATTTTTTTTTAAAAAAGTTTAGGATCAGAAACTTTAGACAAAGAGGTTTCTGAATTGGGTTTCTCTCAACCAGATGCGGGAGCCGGAGCAATTGCTGAAGTGGGCTTTGCACAAATCCGGTGGAAGGAGGAGGAGATCGGAAATTTTAATGGGATGGGGGAAGAGAATGAGATATATCAAAGTAGAGAGAAAGAAAATAGTGTAACTGATTAACGTACTAGAAGGTAAAAATTCCTTAATTTTCGTATTGAATTGACACAAGATCCAACCTTATTCACATGATATTAGAAATAGACTCATATCTATGCTTAGGAGTAAATTTCATAACGGCCATATAACTATGACTTTTTTTCACCAAAATCATGTAACTATGTTTTCTCATACAAAAATCAAAAAAGTTTTACTAATTTACACAAAAAACATAATGACCGAAAAACACAACTTTCCTGTAGTTTTTTCTTATTCCGCGTCTTTTTATTTTTATTTACAATTTAATAAATAATAATCCAATTAAAATATGAATGAAACAATCACACCCAACTCGACCTGATCAAACCAATACCCATATATATAAATTAAAATAATATTAGAAGTGAATCATTCTCTGAAAATACATGATACTTGTATTTTTTATTTTTCTGTTTCCATACCTTTTGTTTCCTTTCCTTTTTTTTTTTTTTTTTGTGTTGTTAGAATCTTATGCAACATACTCCAATGAAAGAAATATAATATTATATTTCAAATTATTTATGTTAGATAGACAGTAGGTGGTGTGTATATATAATTGTATGACTTTTCCAAGAAGTAAAAGGTATGAAAAAATCAGAGAGCTCTTGATATAATGAAAATATAAAAAAATAAAAAAATAGAAGCATTGTATATTTTAAAGGAAGGATTCAATTTTAGTACTCCTTTCATTTCAATTTATGTGAACTTATTTTCTTTTTGGTCCGTGTCTAAAAGAATGACCTATTTCCTTATTTGGAAACAATTTAACTTTATGCAATGATTTATAGCCACACAAAATATATGTGCATCATTTTACACCACAAGTTCAAAAGTCTTCTCTCTTTCCTAAACTCTGTGCCCAGTCAGATGGGTTCACATAAATTGAAACGGAGGGAGTATAATTTTAGTGTATGTATATGGGTATCGGGTTGGTTCGTTCCTACTTTAATTTTGTTATTATTTATTAGACTGAGAATAAAAAAATAAAATGTGGAATAAAATTTAGTACCGGAAAGTTGTATTTTTAATCACTATGATTTTTATGTGAGTTAGTGAAAATTTTATGATTTTTATGTGAGAAAATATAGTTATATTGCTTAAGTGAAAAAAAGTCATAGTTATATAATCATGTGCGAAATTTATTCATATGCTGATGTATTATTTCCTTACATATATATTGATGAATTTTCATTTTACGAGTTAATTGTTAACTGTTTGGAGTTGAATTGGAGAAGAACTCTAATGAGAAAGGACAGAAAGACAAAAAGAAAAGTATATTATTTTATTTTCAAGAAAATCGAAGATGTAGCACATTCAGGAAATCTATGTATTCTAATCACAGAAAGAAAAGGCTGAATACAGAGCTCTTAAACTTGACCTTTTTTGTCATTTGGACACTTAAACATAGAGTTGTTCCTATTAGGTCCTTTAACTAAGCCACATATATATCAATTAGACACTTTGTAGTGACATAATTGAGTGCGTGAGGAAAGACGCGTGAAACTGAGAAAAAAGTTATGGATATTTTTTTAATTATTATTATTATTATTATTATTATTATTATTATTATGGCATTCTAATATTTTATTCCAATTAAAGTCAACTTTTACCTTACATTCTATTTCTCTTCTTCTTCTCCTAAACCCATCATTTTTCCTCTTAATCTTTTTTTAAAAGAAAGTACAGTGTACATGGATTTGACTATTCTCATTTTGCATGCTTGTTCTTTTTGCACGACACTTGTAAGCTACTGGAATAAAACTTTACAAACTAGAACGTACAAGTGGTTGATAGAAGTTGCATTTTGACATTAACAACTTTTAACAAAAATAGTACTTCAGCAAAAGAGCATAGCTGTCAAATACACAAATACAACTATTTCATAAGAAAAGAAGAAAGTCTTAAAAACTATCAAATACACAAGTGCAGCTAATTACATATCCAATAATTTTTACAAAAATTTTTCTCAGATGGTCTACAAAGTATCTAATTGGCACATATATGGTTTAATTGAAGGGTCTGATAGGAACAACTCTATGTTTAAGTGTCCAAGTGATAAAAAAGACCAAATTTAAGGGTCCAGTTATGTATTTGACCGAAAGAAAATGATACATTGTACTCGATGCATGAACCAAATGTAGCCACTAATTAATTCAACAATGGTCCAATACTTTTAAGTTTTAACCTGTCATTTTCTATTGTCCTGGTTTATATTTCGTAATTCGTATATCACTTTGTAGTTTCTTCTTGCTACATGTCAACACCTCCAAATTAATTAGACAGAGGTCCATTGATACGTGCTTATTTTCAAGAGTTTTGAAAATCTAGCTGTAACAACAACAACAACAATTACCCAATAAAATCCCACATAGTGGGGTTTGGGGAGGGTAATGTATACGCAGACCTTACCCCTGCCCCGATAGGGGCATAGAAGCTATTTCCGATAGACCCTCGGCTCAGGCATCACAACCAAACGGCAGGCCACCCTGCTCACGGTAAAAATCGACAGAGCCTACTCAATTTCTCTTCTGAAGACACCCGACCAATCGGGAAAGACGACGCCTAAGATCATGACTAGGATACGTCAATAACAAAAAAGCGTCGAGTCAAACAATGGGTAAAACGACTTCAACTATATATAGTCAAGAAGAGTTCTCAATAGGGGTAGATCCGAAAGAAGAAAAAAAAGCGCTCTCTCTCTCTCTTTGTATCTACAAGAAAAAACAGGAAAATGATCCCAAAAGAATATCTGTAAACATATTTTCTCATCAATCGATGAGAAAGACTATATTTAATATTGAGAAGATCTATCATGCCTATTTCATCCCATACCTTATTATTATCATTTAATGTTTCGATCCGAAAGTGATTACATTTGGCTAAGATTTACCCCTTCATCTTTTGATTGATTTGTTCAAAAAGATCTTTGCATCTTTTGAGTCAAACAATTAGCGCCGTATGTGGAGATTAATTAGTGAAGATTTTCCTAGTTTCTCCCAGATCGAAACAAAAAATACGATCACTCCTCAAAAGGAGCGTGAAGGAAAAACCCAACTCGCACGAAACACGAGAGCAGCATAGGGAAGGAAGAAGATCTAAACAAGATAGCCGGGCTCGGAAATCTTTGCCCCATCAGCTATCGATATACTAACAGAACAAACAACGTCATCAACATGCATTCCCCCACCGGACCACCGAACGGGAACAAAGAATATCCCATCTTCACTTCCCACTCTGTCCATACAAGCACATAAGCCTTGCGCAGACGAATACACACAAGAAAATCTCGACTGAAGGGCAAAAATAGCTTCAACACAACTGAAATACCTCATGCTGGCAACCTCTCTAAGGTGGACGACTGAAGCCAAATAAGAAAATGATAAGGCATACACTGCACGCACCTGGAAACAATGCATTAACACCTCGTATACACCAGCTTTGCATCATCCAGCACAAGCAATACGAAACGGACTGGGACTCCCATGAACGATGCTTATATCTCCCGGAGCCGGAACAACGACGGACTGCTATTTCGATAAGTTCGAAATAACATTCTTTAAGGCAAAGGTCCTTCGCCAAATAAAAAGAAGGGTTCGACCACGATCGAACGATGACGGGCTGCTATTTCGATAAGTTCGAAATAACATCCTTTAAGGCTAAGGGCCTTCGCCAAATAAAAAGAAGAGTTCGCCCTCGATCAGACGACGACGAGCTGCTATTTCGGTAAGTTCGAAATAACATCCTTTAAGGCTAATGGCCTTCGCTAAATAAAAATAAGAGTACGACATTGATCGAACGACGACGGGCATTCAAAATAACATCCTTTAAGACTAAGGGCCTTCGCCAAATAAAAAGAACAGTTCGACCTTGATCGAACGACAACGGGCTGCTATATTGATAAGTTCAAAATAACATCCTTCAAGGCTAAGGGCCTTCACCAAATAAAAAGAAGAATTGACCTCGATCGAATGACAATGGGCTGCTATTTCGATAAGTTCGAAATAACAGCCTTTAAGGCTAAGATCCTTCGCCAAATAAAAAGAAGTATTCAACCTCGATCGAACGCCAACGGGCTGCTATTTTGATAAGTTCGAAATAACATCCTTTAAGGCTAAGGGCCTTCGCCAAATAAAAAGTAGAGTTCGACCTCGATCGAACGACGACGGGCTGCTATTTAGATAAGTTCAAAACAACATCCTTTAAGGCTAAAGGCTTTCGTCAAATAAAAAGAAGAGTTCGACCTCGATCGAATGACGATGGGCTGCTATTTCGATAAGTTCGAAATAACATCCTTTAAGGCTAAGGGCCTTCGCCAAATAAAAAGAAGAGCTCGACCTCGATCGAAGGACATCGGGCTGCTATTTTGATAAGTTCGAAATAACATCCTTTAAGGCTAAGGGCCTTCGCCAAATAAAAAGAAGAGTTCGACCTCGATCGAACGATGATGGGCTGCTATTTCGATAAGTTCGAAATAACATCCTTTAAGGATAAGGGCCTTCTCCAAATAAAAAGAAGAGTTCAACCTTGATTGAACGTTGACGGGCTGCTATTTCGATAAGTTCAAAATAATATCCATTAAGGCTAAGGGCCTTCGCCATATAAAAAGAAGAGTTCGACCTCGATCGAACGATGATGGGCTTCTATTTTGATAAGTTTGAAATAACATCCGTTAAAGCTAAGGGTATTCACCAAATAAGAAGAAGAGTCCGACCTTGATCGAACGACGACGGGCTACTATTTTAATAAGTTCGAAATAACACCCTTTAAGGCTAAGGGCCTTTGCCAAATAAAAATAAGAGTACGACATTGATCGAACGACGACGGGCTGCTATTTCGATAAGTTCGAAATAATATCCTTTAAGACTAAGGGCCTTCGCCAAATAAAAAGAACAGTTCGACCTTGATCGAACGACGACAGGTTGCTATATTGATAAGTTCGAAATAACATCTTTTAAGGCTAAGGGCCTTCGCCAAATAAAAAGAAGAATTGACCTCGATCGAATGACGACGGGCTGCTATTTCTATAAGTTTGAAATAACAGCCTTTAAGACTAAGAGCCTTCGCCAAATAAAAAGAAGTGTTCAACCTCGATCGAACGATAACGGGCTGCTATTTCGATAAGTTCCAAATAACATCCTTTAAGGCTAAGGGCCTTCGCTAAATAAAAAGTAGAGTTCGACCTCGATCGAATGACGACAGGCTGCTATTTAGATAAGTTCGAAACAACATCCTTTAAGGCTAAAGGCTTTCGTCAAATAAAAAGAAGAGTTCGACCTCGATCAAATGACGATGGGCTGCTATTTTGATAAGTTTGAAATAACATCCTTTAAGGCTAAGGGCCTTCGCCAAATAAAAAGAAGAGCTCGACCTCGATCAAAGGACATCGGGCTGCTATTTTGATAAGTTCGAAATAACATCCTTTAAGGCTAAGGGCCTTCGCCAAATAAAAAGAAGAGCTCGACCTCGATCAAAGGACATCGGGCTGCTATTTTGATAAGTTCGAAATAACATCCTTTAAGGCTAAGGGCCTTCGCCAAATAAAAAGAAGAGCTCGACCTCGATCAAAGGACATCGGGCTGCTATTTTGATAAGTTCGAAATAACATCCTTTAAGGCTAAGGGCCTTCGCCAAATAAAAAGAAGAGCTCGACCTCGATCAAAGGACATCGGGCTGCTATTTTGATAAGTTCGAAATAACATCCTTTAAGGCTAAGGGCCTTCGCCAAATAAAAAGAAGAGCTCGACCTCGATCAAAGGACATCGGGCTGCTATTTTGATAAGTTCGAAATAACATCCTTTAAGGCTAAGGGCCTTCGCCAAATAAAAAGAAGAGCTCGACCTCGATCAAAGGACATCGGGCTGCTATTTTGATAAGTTCGAAATAACATCCTTTAAGGCTAAGGGCCTTCGCCAAATAAAAAGAAGAGCTCGACCTCGATCAAAGGACATCGGGCTGCTATTTTGATAAGTTCGAAATAACATCCTTTAAGGCTAAGGGCCTTCGCCAAATAAAAAGAAGTGTTCGACCTCGATCGAACGATGATGGGCTGCTATTTCATTAAGTTTGAAATTACATCCTTTAAGGCTAAGGGCCTTCGCCAAATAAAAAGAAGAGTTCGACCTTGATCGAACGATGACGGGCTTCTATTTCGATAAGTTCAAAATAACATCCTTTAAGGATAAGGGCCTTCGCCAAATAAAAAGAAGAGTTCGATCTCGATCGAACGATGATGGGCTTCTATTTTGATAAGTTTGAAATAACATCCGTTAAAGCTAAGGATATTCACCAAATAAGAAGAAGAGTCCGACCTTGATCGAACGACGATGGGCTACTATTACGATAAGTTCGAAATAACACCCTTTAAGGCTAAGGGCCTTCGCCAAATAAAAATAAGAGTACGACATTGATCGAACGACGACGGGCTGCTATTTCGATAAGTTCGAAATAACATCCTTTAAGACTAATAGCCTGTTTGGCCAAGCTTCTCACTAGGCCAAAAATACTTTTTTTCCCTAACTTGAGGTGTTTGGCCAAGCTTATTTGGGGAAAAAAGTGCTTTTGGGAAGAAACAGAAGTAGTTTCAGAGAATCAGAAAAAAGTAGCTTCTTTCCAAAAGCAGAAGTAGAAGCAGTTTTGGTTTTTCTTCTTACCTAGAATACCCTTAACAAAATATAGTATATTCCAAAATAACCCTTAAACTTAATACTTAGGATATTAATTTATAATTATTTCTTCTTATTTTTACGAAAACTTTCTAATATATATTGACTTTAGGGATGAATGCTTTTATATTTGTTGAAGCAATTTTAATATATTTAACTTATATTAAAAGAATTAAGTTCTTTTTAATTTTATTTTTATATTTTACTTAAATAAAATGATTTTTTTAATTATTGCATGTGAGATTATTTATTTACTTATAATATTAATTATTAAGTAAATCTATTCATATCCTCATTCGTAATTTGACATTTAAAAGTACTTTCTAAAAAGCTTGGCCAAACACAAATTATTTCTCAAAAGTGCTTTTCAGACTGATTAGACATACACAAATTACTTCTCTCCAAAAGTACTTTTTTCAAAAGCACTTTTGAAAAAAGCACTTCTCAAAATAAGCTGATTTTTCCAGCTTGGCCAAACAGGTTATAAGTGACCTCACCAAATAAAAACAAGAGTTTGACCTCGATCGAACGACGATGGGCTGCTATTTCAATAAGTTCGAAATAACATCCATTAATGCTAAGGGCCTTTGCCAAATAAGAAGAAGAGTCCGACCTCAATCGAATGACGACGGGTTACTATTTTAATAAGTTCGAAATAACACCCATTAAGGCGAAGGGCCTTCGCCAAATAAAAAAAGAGTTCGACCTTTATCGAACGACAACGGGCTGCTATTTCGATAAGTTCGAAATAACACCCTTTAAGGCTAAGGGACTTCTCCAAATAAAAAGAAGAGTTCGACCTTGATCGAACGACGACGGGCTGCTATTTCAATAAGTTCGAAAGAACATCCTTTAAGGCTAAGGGCATTCGCCAAATAAAAAGAAGAGTTCGACCTCGATCAAATGACGACGGCTGCTATTTCGATAAGTTTGAAATAACATCCTCTAAGGCTAAGGGCCTTCACCAAATAAGAAGAAGAGTTCGACCTCGATCGAACGATGATGGGCTGCTATTTCAATAAGTTTGAATTAACACCCTTTAAGGCTAAGGGCCTTCGCCAAATAAAAAGAAGAGTCCGACCACGATCGAATGACGACGGGCTGCTATTTCGATAAGTTTGAAATAACGCCCTTTAAAGTCTAAGAGCCTTCGTCGAGTAAAAAAGAAGAGCTCGATCTCGATCGAATAACGATGGGTCTACATTTCAATAAAATCGAAATAACACCCCTAAAAGTCAACAACCACTGAAAGAACAGAAAAATCGGGACTCATCAGGCGAGCCTCTATCTTACACTAAAATCACGAACATGCGAAATAGAAAGTGAAGTACAAGGCCAACAGCGGAGAAACGTACTCTTATTTTATGCAAAGTCACAATGCGGGCTACCGCCGCTTACATACGGCCCAGGCCAACCTAAAAAAAAAAAGCAAACAAACAAATAACATTCAACAAATGAAATGAAAATATAAAAAAATGCAGAGGGCCACATCCTTCATTCGGCGTCATCACCATCATCACTATCATTACCATCCCCAGGAGAATCCCTATCACCGTCATCAGCATCTCCATCATCTTCGGGCTTCGCCGTATCATACCCACAGTTGACGTGAGCCTCTCGAGCCTTCGCTCGCGCTTCTTCATAATCCACCTCAGCCACGGTGCCCGCCTCCCACAAATTCTTAAAAGTATCCCACTAAGCTTCGGCATAAACCCAGAGCTCGTGCATTTGACGAGGAACGGCTGTGGAATACGACTCGACCTGAGCCCGTAACCGCTCATTTTCCACCTCCAGGGCTGCGACCCGATCTCCCATAATCGATGTCTCCTGATCAATCACGTATATATGCTCCTCAAGCCTTGCCTCCCTGAGGGTAGCCGTCTCTCTATTTGATTCCTGTTCAGACTGAAGCACGTGGATAGTGTTCTCTAGGGCCGTCGCCCTCGCCAAAGCCTCAGACCAGTACCTCTCAATGTTTTCCAATCCAGCGACTTTGCTCTCTATTGCGACCCATTTTCTCATCCATTCCACGATCTTTGCCTCGACCTTGACCAAGTTCTGATCCATCTCCGATTGCATTGACTTCAACCTACCGTGCAAGTGCTCGCACTTCGCTCAATCCCCTTGCCCAACTCGAGCTCCTCATCCTTAATGCGAAGTTTCTCCTCAAGTTCGCTCTTACTACTGATGGTCTGCATCAATTCCTGGTCCCTTTTCTCTAAATCCTCACTAAGAGCCCGATTGCAGGGGTCCGTTCTCAGTTGCTCGTGCATCTCGCGGCACCTGCCACGGTAACGATGGTATTTTTCCAACATCTTCAGGATGACCCTCACCCAGATTTTGGCCTTGCGAATGTTTTCCACTTCCAACATGTACGTCGGGAAAATGCGAAGCCAGAGTCAAATAGATATTTTCGGAAAGGGCAAATGCATAAAGAAAAAACAAAATGTAACATACCTTTAGGCCAATGATGGCCATCTCGTCCCTCAACTCAGCATCAGGAACATCCCGAAGGGACTCATTCTCAGCCTCGGACCATAACAGGCTGAACTGCGGCACCAACTCTTCCCCCTCCGCCCAGATATTAAAGCCGAAAGGGATCTGAACGATACGGGTCGAGCCTCCTACACTAACCACCGAATGAGTAAGACCCTCCTCAAACATTCTAACATCATCGGGGTCCAAGTTCGAATCCGACTCGTAGTCATCGATCATCACACCTTTTCCCCTCTGCCGCGGAAGAGGAGGCACAACCCGCCGCAGAAGATGAGGTCACATATGAAGTCACAACAGCGGCTGTAGAAGTCTGGTTCTCTACCACAACAACATGTTGATCATCAACAGCGATAGGGACTTCTGATTGAGCCACAATGGTAGCAGGAGTTTCCAAATAATGATCACCATCACCGGCAACCCTAACGGATTGCTCCGCCCCTATAGGGGGAGCCACCATAACACCATCACCGGATCCCGTTGGGGTGAGGCGTCCAGATGAATCACTGACGGGGGCACTGTTTCAAATTCTACTCTCCGTCACTTTGATGGCACCTCTTCCTCTCCAGTAGACGGTGACTCATCCGTTAGGCAAACAGTATTGGTCGGGACCTCATCCCGGGAAGCATCCCTCACCGGAGCAACTAAGGCCGCAGATTCAACTGAAGAAGCCCTCGAGGATGGTCGTGCAGTGGATACTAAGATAGGGCAAACAGACATGGCCGGTTGGTAAAAAGCTAATTGAGGGGGCATTTCTCTCCGCACTCTCCTTGGCAACGATGCACGATGCATTAGAGACTCAAAAAAAAGAAAAAAAGAGAGAGAATAGTTGATGAAGGCGTCGTCTCACCTGTAAAGGGCCTACGTCCAAACCTCTCATGGAAGGCCGACCATGTGCGAAGTCCTACTGTATAGAGAAGAATGGCCTCCACCCATTCAGGAATCCCTTCAACAGGCGGCAGAGGCAATCTCTCAGCTGTAAAGACGAGACAGTTTAGTACTCGTAGAAAACGATCGAACATTTCACTAACTAAAGAAGCAGACTTACGTGTGAAGTTCCATTTCTCGGGGAACCCCGTTGGATTCGCCAGGATGTCTTTGGTCTGCACATAAAAGAAGTTCTCGTAGAAACAATGATTGGTTTGGTCGTCCATCTTGACCACCAGACCCCTCGATCCCCGAGGACATATATGAATCATCGAACCATGAATCATTTGAGGAGCAAAAATGCTGAGCATGTGGTTCAAAGTGACCTCACAACCGATGAGCTCTGCATTCTTGAGCAACATAAGAAATATCTTGTACAAATAAGGTAAAAGCTGTGCGGGGCACACTTCATAGAAACAGCAAAAATCTATCACCAACATAGGAAGAGGGAGGGTGTACCCTACAATGAAAGGGTAGGTATAGAACACGCAATACCCGAGAGATCGAATTGAACTATGTCGTCCCTCTCCACCAGACGCATATCAACATAATCGGGGATTCCCCACCTTCCTTTCAATTCTGCAGTCCCTCTCTCCTTTACAACAGAACGAACAAGTTCCGAAAAGTCGATAACCTTTCTCCTAGGGCGAGGTAAGATCTCTATCACTGAAGGAACTTCCTCATCCTCCATCGTATCCGCACCTCTGGTGTCCTGAACAGAACTCTCCGGCACCGGATTAACGACGGGAAGGTTGTCTTGAAGAGAATCACCAACCATTCTTCCCAGCAAAGAGCACTCCAAAGGAAGTGATAAGAAGATAAGAAGAGGAAGTGAAAAATTCTGACGAACAAGAAGATAAGAAGAAATTCAAGATATAAGTAGAAGCTATGTTTGAAGAATTCCCTCAAGCAAAAGATAAAGTGAATCCATCAAATGACAAGTCTCCTCTATTTATAAGAGACATAAATTCCCTGAGCACGAAACCCAAGAATCGCCATTTTAGACCTGATAGGGCACAAAATATTTAAACCCCCGAGAAACGTGTATCATAATGGTGGTAACCACAAACCAATGCTTCAGCTTCAACCGACGTCTCGATTCTAAAATAGACGTAATGGTCTAAGAGGATTGAAGAAACGCTCTTATTCTGCCTTTAGCACACAAAATATGGCAAATGATTAAAGGGTTATGAGTCAAATTTCTCTTGACTCCGTGACGAACATGATCCATCTGCCAGGTCTGACATGGAACAACCCCGACAGACTTAGGTTCTAACTGTAATTGGTGAAAATCTGACCATCACGACCAAACAGCCTGGAACCCCACTCTAGTAACCAGTCAGTAAAAATTGACAAAGCCCACTACATTTCTCTTCAGAAGACACCCGACCAATCGGGAAAGACAATGCCTAAGATCATGACCAGGATACGTCAGCAACGAAGAAGCGTCGAGTCAAGCAACGAGTAAAACGACTTCAACTATATATAGTCTAGAAGAGTTCTCAATGGGGGGATCTGATCATAGGCTAAAAATTTGTGTTTTAGTCGTTGTAACAACACTTTAATTAGTGCATTTTACAAAGGTTTGAGCTTAAATGACAATGAATTGTACTAAACTCATGATTTATGCCTTGCAGGAAGAGATTCCG
>MU677189.1:0-33848 GCA_026770625.1 Nicotiana glauca | reverse complement strand
GGCGCCCACCTGAAAAATAAGGGAATACATTTTCAATTTCAACAAGCAGGCGCCCACCTGAAAAACAAGGGAATATATTTCAATTGCAAAAAGCAGGCGCCCACCTGAAAAACAAGGGAATACATTTTCAATTTCAACAAGCAGGCGCCCACCTTAAAAATAAGGGAATACATTTCAAGCAAGCTGCAAGCAGACGCCCACCTGAAAAATAAGGGAATACATTTCAAGCAAGCTGTAAGCAAGCGCCCACCTGAAGAACAAGGGAATACTTTTTCAAGCAATAGTAAGCAGGAGTCCCCCTGAAGAATGGACACAATCAAAAGTTATGCAAGATACAAGTTCAAGGCAACACAAGAACAAGTTGGAAGACATAGATAGGATCTTTTGTAAATCATAGAGCATAGCTTAGGCTAGCTTCTTCTATCTTTACAACGATGTAATAATGGGATCAACAAGCAGCGACAACAGCAACAGTAATGAGATAACAGCTTCATGGTAGTCCCAACTACCAGACATTCCTGAACTACACTGACCCGATTCCTGTTTAGCCCAGGATATGTAGGCAATCCCTGAAGTAGGATGCGGTCAAAACTTTCAAAAAATGCTTCACACGGAATATGAGAATGGGCAAAAATCCCTCATTACTGCTCACTTATCTTTGCACTGAAACTCTGCGTGTTCCCGAGCAAAGAGGGGCAGCTGTGAGCACGTGATTTTTGCCCTAAATAAATTATTCCAAAATATATGCAAAATGATTTTGAATTTTTGTGGCAATTTGTTGATAATTGTGTGCAATAATAATTCATAAAACAGGTAGAAATACTAGGATTTTATGATTTTTTGGAAATAAATCAAAGAAAATCAAAATATACATCTACTTGTTTTAATTAGAAAATACTAAAAAATAGAAATTAATTACTCTTTAATTTTAGTAAAAAATCATAAAATTAAAGGAAAAAGGAAAATACAAGGAAAATAGAGAAGAAAATAAATACAAGAGTAAAATACAAAAATATAGAAAATAAATAAATAAATAAAAACAAAAATACAAAAAAATACAAAGGAAGTATAATGCAAATAATACAATACAAATATTGGGCTAAATACAATAATTATTAGCCCAAGTGTTAAATAACACTGCCCAGGCCCAAAAGAAAGAAGCCCGATCTGCCATATAACTAAGCCAAACGACACCGTTCAGAATATCAAATCTAGACCGTTGAAACTTTGATCAAACGGTCCAGAGTAACGGTTGCTTAATAAATAAAACGACGCCGTGTGTGGAAGCTAATCTGAACCGTTGATAACATTAATCCAATGGCCTCGATTAATTGATCACTTAATTGGAACGACGTCGTACATAGGCCAATTGAATCTGAGTCGTTAGTTCATTTGATCCAACGGTCCCAGATCCTCCAAAGCTTTTAAATATACAAACGTTACACATTTCATTTCATTTTACACCTTCGTCTCTAACATGAAACCCTAGCCGCCTCAGTATCCTCTCAACCATCGCCGGAAACCTACCGGCGGTGGTTCACCACCATCTCTGTTCAAACCACCATGAACACCCCATAGCCTACTTCGTCCCCTCTTTCACCCTATCCCCTTGGCTTCCCCTGAAAACCCTTGGAAACCTTCAAATAAACCAAAAGGTGTCGCCGGAACCCTACTCCGGCGAACACCACCTATGAACCAGAGTCCATCCTTAACACCCCACAACCGCCTCCGCCTCCTCTTTAATCCCATCTAGGTGGCTTCCCTCGAATAAGCCTGAAAACCCTCAAATCTGTCAAAAGGTGTCGCCGGAACCTTACTCCGACGAACACCCTTGTTCCAAAAACCACCTGTATAACCCCATAACACCCAGCTTCACTTTCCAAGAGTCTTTTTCACAAAAAAAGAGACTCGATGAGTCTGCCTGAGAGCAAAAGTCCAAGAAATCAATGTCCAGAACTTCCAAAGTTCCAGATAATCAAGAAAAGTGAAGGAAAATGAAAATAAGAGAAAGAAAGAAAGAAAAGAAGAATCAAAATGAAAGCTAAGTATTCTGAACTTTTTCCTGATTTTTCTTATTTGTGAATCGCATGCCTATAACCTCTTTGCCTTCTGATCTTTCTTATTTGTGAAACGCATGGCTATAATCTCTCTTCTCTGAATAAAGTTCTTAGTCAAAATTGTATGTTTGTCGTTCATAATAGCCACACGTAGATTTCTAGGGTTTTATTTGATAAAATCGAATTAGTAATTAGGTTTTCTGTTAATTAGATTCTACCTCTATCTAAATGTTCCCTTGAATCTCGTTAATTGATTACTTAGACTCTAATTTGATTTTTATCTGTGAAACTGTCTATTGTTTGGCTAATTTTGTAAATCGATTTTGACTTTGACTTTTGGGTTCTGATTAATAAAGGGGCTAAAAGGGTAAATAAGAGAAAAATACAGGGTTAAATGGGAAAGGTTAATGGGTGTACTGTAATAAACCTAAGGGGGTAAGGGTACATTTGGTAATGCTGCCTGGTTCACGGGTAATTAGATAAAGAATAAAGGGTAGTCTGGGCATAATAAAAGGACAATTGGGTGAAATTTGAAAGCAAGTGAGGGTAGTTTAGACAATTAAGGGTATTAGAATAAGGTAGATGCCACTAGAACCTTCTAGAAGGGGTTCTAGTGCATTTTCGATCAAAATTAGTGTAGTCCTCTGAAAATAAATCATAAGAAGAGGGGTGGAAAATTAGAATATTTAATTCAAAATTCCCTCCCATTTTTTGTTCTATAAATAGGCCTCATTAGGCCACTTTTAAGAAAAGTTTGGGAGGTCTAATATTTTGAAAATCCTTCTAATTTCTGAAAATTCAAAATTCCTAGTTTCATCTTTAGGAAATTCTCTAATACTACTGTTCCATTGATTCTGGATCGAGTTCAAGTTGAAATTCTCCTGAGTTTTGGTATTTCGTCTGATGATCTGTGTTTATTTGATCTGGATTTGGTTGCTGAAGCTATGTATTGCTGTGGTTATTCCTTGGAAAGTTATTCGGTTATTTTGAGGTTTTTGTGATCAAATTTGGTTGTTATGCACTCGCTGTGAATCTGCTGGTTTATTGTTTGCTGGAGTCCTGTTATTGCTGATTCTTCTCCTCTTATTGCTTTAGAACTTATCAGACTTGTTTCACCTTTCCAGGTACACTTCTGAAACTCGAAGATGTAGTCACAATTTGAAGATATGGAAATGTTTTTGACTGATTTCATTAGTTTCTGATTCTGCTGATTTTGAAGATATAGAATTAGGTAGATTCATGTGTATTCGTTAGGTGAATCGTATGTATAAGTTGAACTATCGGACTGTTAGACTGTGGACTCGGACTATTAATTTCTTTTAAGTAGCTTAGTTTAAATATCACGTAGAAAATCACATATGAAGCAGATTAATAGAAAAACAATCACATTAGATTAGAGATTAGAAAAATTGAAAACAAAATGTTAAAGTCTGTTTTGATTGAGATTTTGGATCTTCAGTTGTTACAAATAAAAAAAAATTGAAATGAAATTTTAAAAATTCATTTGTTATCCTTAGTTTGTGTTAGTCAGTTTAAATAAGTAAAAGCATGAGTTCTTCAAATTCAAATTTTGATTAGTTAATATGGTATGCTTCAGATTAATTCGTGCTATGTAAGAAAAATTGTAATGAGTTTTCAATAATGAGTATAAAATGACTGCTTCAATATGAACGAATCTGTACTTCAATTCGAATAGGTTTTCTGTAGTTTAGTTTTAATATTTCTAATGAACAAAGTAGTAATTCAATTTTGCATTTGAATATGTAGCATTTCACTTAATAAATAATAGTAGAAATCTGTTTTTAATGATAGTTAATCTGTGGATCGTTTAAAAAATAGGTGTAGTTAATTTGAATAAGACAAAACAGTAATGTTCAAATAAGAGTTCAGTGTTATTGCCTTGAATAATTTATGATAATATGTAATGACCGTGTAAGTCCATTATTAGATTAGTGATAATATTTGTGCCTGTTTTTGGATTCACGTTAGTAATATAGGCCTGATTCAGGCATAAAGGCCCAAATCCAGTAGCAATAGCTTCATTGCTTATTTGAACAAATCAATGTATATGAACTGGGTTAGAATAAGCACTGAGCACAGCTGTGCTCTGTTCTTCACTGGCCAGATTTTAAGGCCCAAAACACACGAAGGACTGGATGTAAATGAAATAAAAATACAAATCACAGCTAGGCAGCATTATTTGTTACTTTGGTAAGGCAAAAACAATAGTAGAAAAATGTAGCACACCTTAGGTTTGACCTCTTAAAATAAATGAGATGAGCCTCGTTTGAGAATAAAAATGCACGGGGCCCTCAATTAATTGTTATAAAACACATAGATTTGGAAGGACCGTTTAGCATTTTTCACGGTCTTTCCCAAAGTTAACAAGACGTAGTTATTTTAGGCGTGATTTATAATGCACATTCTCAAGTACGGGTACACATTTATGTGACCCAAATCTAAATCTCAACAAAGTCGAAGTGTATTAAAAGCCACAGGCGTACTGGTACGGTGTGGCTCGAAATGCATTTTTATGACGTTGCAATTCTTTTAAACGTGATAAAGCGGAATATTGATAAAGACACGTAAAAATGGAACATATAAAGAAATCAGATAAAAACAAATACAACAATTGAGCGACCGTGCTAGAACCACGAAATTCGGGAGTGCCTAACACCTTCTCCCGGATTAACAGAATTCCGTATCCGGATTTCTAGTTCGCAGACTGTAACAGAGTCACACTTTCCTCGGTTCGGGATTAAACCGGTGACTTGGGACACCATTATTTTCCCAAGTGGCAACTCTGAAAATTAAAATAAATTAATTCCGTTCCGACTATCCTTAAATTGGAAAAACTCCTTCCTTTTATTATATCCCTTCCCGGGGTGTAAATAAATAGGCTCGGTAAAAAAGGAGGTGTTACAACGGTTGTCACTAATTCCAACAATGAGTTGATTCCTACTCGGACGGTTACGGGTTGGAGAGTGTGTATGGACTATAGAAAGCTTAACAAGGTAACAAGAAAAGATCACTTCCCACTACCATTCTTGGATCAAATGTTCGATCGTCTTACGGGCAAAGCTTTTTATTGTTTTCTAGATGGCTACTTGGGGTACAATCAAATTCTCATTTCCCCAGAGGATAAGGAGACGACAACCTTTACATATCCGTATGGCACATTCGCTTTCTCGAGAATTCCATTTGGACTTTGTAATGCCCCGGCAAACTTTCAAAGGTGTATGATGGCAATTTTCACTGACATAGTGGAGGATATCTTGGAGGTCTTCATGGATGATTTCAACGTGGTGGGGGACTCATTTTAGGAATGCCTAATGAACTTGGACAGGGTGTTGGAAAGATGTGAAGAAACCAATCTTGTACTCAACCGGAAGAAATGTCACTTTATGGTGCAAGAGGGTATTGTATTGGGTCACAAAATCTCAAAACATGAAATTGAAGTCGATAAGGCAAAAATTGAGGTTATCTCAAGGCTCCCTTCCCCTACTTTTGTCAAAGGGGTGAGGAGTTTTCTTAGTCACGCTGGTTTCTACCGGCGATTCATTAAAGACTTCTCAAAAATTGTGAACCCTCTTTGCAAATTGTTGGAAAAGGATGTCAAGTTTGTCTTTGATGAGAAGTGCATGGAGTCTTTTGAGCTATTGAAACACAAGTTGACCACAACTCCTATCATCACCGCACCTAATTGGGAATTGCCCTTTGAACTTATGTGCGATGCGAGTGATGTGGCGGTAGGTGCAGTGCTAGGCCAAAGAATCAACAAAATATTCCATCCTGTGTATTATGCTAGCAAAACGACGAATGAGGCCCAAAGAAACTACACAGTGACGGAAAAAGAGCTATTGGATAATGTGTTTTCGATGGAGAAATTTTGACCCCATCTTATAGGGGCGAAGGTGATCATACACACGGACCATGCAGCCCTCCGGTATTTGATGACAAAGAAGGATTCAAAAGCAAGGTTGATGAGATGGGTGCTACTCCTCTAGGAAATTCATCTAGAGATTGTGGATAGGAAGGGAAGCGAGAATCAAGTTGCGGACCATTTGTCCTGGCTAGAGGAAGAGGGGAGACCAAGCAATGGTGTTGAAATAAATGATACTTTCCCCGACGAGCAGCTTATTTCCATTTCTATGTGTGACATACCTTGGTTCGCTGACATCTCCAACTTCATTGTGACCGGTAATGTCCCGTGTGAGATCTCTTCCAACCAAAGGAAGAAACTCAAGCGGGATAGCTTGGATTTTTAGTGGGATGATCCGTATTTGTTTAAAATTTGTACGGACGAGGTGATAAGAAGATGTGTACCAGAAAGTGAACAAATGAATATATTGGATGCTTGTCACTCTTCTCCCTATGGTGGCCATCATGGGGGGGGGGGTGAGGACAACGTCAAAGGTTTTGAGCTGTGGCTTCTATTGGCCGACGTTGTTTAAAGATGCTAGGACTTGGTCAAGAGATGTGATGCATGCCAAAGAGCTGGCGGAATTTCAAAGATGGATGAAATTCCTCTCAATACAATTCTCGAGGTGGATATTTTGATGTTTGGGGAATTGATTTCATGGGCCCGTTCGTGAGCTTATGTGGGAACACATATATTCTTGTGGCGGTGGACTATATTTACAAGTGGGTTGAAGCCGTGGATCTACCCAACAATGAAGTCCGAAGTGTCGTGGCATTCTTGAAAAACAGTATCTTCACTACATTTGGAACCCCTCGTGCTATCATTAGTGATGGGGGTCCCATTTTTGCAACAAGGCTTTCGACTCATTACTAGCTAAATATGGAGTTAACCACAAAGTGACCACCCCCTATCATCCACAAGCTAGCGGTCAAGTGGAAGTCTCAAATCGGGAAATAAAGAGTATTTTGTCCAAAACGGTAAATGCTAATAGGACCTATTGGTCGAAGAAATTGGATGATGCTCTTTGGGATTATCGGACGGCTTACAAGACTCTACTTGGTATGTCTCCATATCGGTTGGTGTTTGTAAGGCTTGTCATCTTTCGATGGAATTAGAACACAAGGCTATGTGGGCGTTGAGAAAGTTGAACTTGGAATGGGATGTTGCAGCCAATCTCCAAGTGGAGCAATTGAATGAACTTGATGAGTTTAGATTTCATGCCTACTCCAGCTCATCCTTGTATAAGGACAAGATGAAGTACCTTCACGACAAATATTCTCGGGGTAAAGAATTCAAGGTGTGCGATATGGTTCTTCTTTTCAATTCTCGGTTAAGGTTATTTCTGGGGAAGCTCAAATCTAAATGGAGTGGTCCTTTTGAAGTGGTATTTGTGACTCCTTTTGGTGCTCTTGATCTCAAAAACAAGAATGGTGAAGTATTCTGGGTCAATGGACATTGTGTCAAGCATTATTTGGGAAAGTTTGATGACAGCCACGTGGTTGCACTCATTCATTTGAAGTGATATGATGGTAACATGCGTCGTGCCACGACGTTAAATCAGGCGCTTCTTGGGAGGCAACCCATGTCTTTTTCTATTTTTTTGATTTTCTTTGTAGACTAGGATTTTGAGCTAATAGTTTGTGAGATATTGTAGGGATAATGTTGAACCAGTGCAGAACAAAAGCACAAAATGTCAGGTCTCTGAAGTTTGCCAATACGGCCGCGCTACAAATCAGTACGGTCCGTGCGGGCTGGTGCAAGGAGGTGTAAGTCTCTGAAGTTACCAGCACGGCCGCGTAGCACTTTTGTGCGGTCTGCGCTGGAAGGACCCAACTATTCATGCTTTCTGAAGTTTCCCACGCGGCCGTGTAACATAACAGTGCGGTCCGCGTGGGCAGCTCAGTTCAATATGAAGGATTTAAATCCAGCGCGGTCCGCGGTCATTTTTGTGCGGCCGCGCTGGTAGGTAAGTAACGGGTCCCACATTCTTTTCTATAAATAGGGAATTAGGGCTTCAGTTAGAATTTTTTGCAAAATCGATCTCCGGAGCCCTAAAATTTACTGTTCATCTGAGATGTGCCTTTGTGCTTGCATCAATAGCTAAAACTTCATACTCCTGGTAACATTTTCTCACATTGATCATTACTTACTGTTCATTTTAATTTTATTCATGTGCTAGTAGTATAGCTTCTTTTTTCTTCACATTTTTCTTAGGTTTAATTATTAGATTAGTTTTTTGTGTTAGTTTTGAACACCGGGGATGAATTCCAATATGGTTACTTGAGTAGGGATAACTAGGACCCAGAAATTGAAAAAAAAATGGACTTAAAAGCAAATCCCTAACTCAGTTAAAACCCTTGGCCCAGCGCGGCCGCGCGTCCTTTCTGCACGGTCCGCGTCACTTTTTTTGTGTGTGCTACTTGTTACCAGTGCGGCCGCAACACATTTCAGTGCGGTCTGTGCTAGCCCAGCGCGGCCGTGGTCCATATCAATGCGGACCGCATTGGGGTGATTCAGAGAGGTTTGTTTTGGGATAATTGCTCAGCGCGACCGTGCCCCAGTTTTATGCAGTCCGCGCTACCTCAGGCGACCACGTGATTCTTTTGCGCGGTTCGCGCACCTTTGTTCTGCTACACTATTTTTGTGTTCTGAAATCAACTGTGATCCCCTCCTGTGTTATCCATCCAATACACTGCATGTGCTTAAACTAACAATGACGTGTATTTTGTGCAGATCATGGTTAAAAAATGAGGAGGTAAACAACCACAACAACCCAGGAGAGGTGGTTCCTCCAGAGGGGGTAAGGGAAAGAGCATTGTTAAACCCACTCCCCAGGCTCGGGAAAACATCAAAAAAGACCCGTAAGATGATACAGGCTGCTAATAGAGCTACCTCTCACTCTTCGGGGAGTGAGTATGCACCATCTAGGAGCATCACCTCAGAATCTGCCCCCACTCACATCACTGACCCACTGAAATTACATGACACTCCTTCACCTTCACCTTCCTCCAAAAGAGCGGCCAACGTAGTCACAGATTTGTCTGATGAGTCCGTAGCAAGAAGTAATGAACAATACTCCACCCTCCACAGCTTCATTATTTGGGGAGAGTGCAGGATATGGTGAGGGGGTGAGCCTTAAGTCGGGAGAGTTGATCAAACTAGAAAACCTGAAGCCTGGGCAAATAGATTTGTTAGTGAGTTGGCGTTCCACAAATTTAGAGAGTGGTGGCCCGTGAGGAAGTTGATCCCGGAGAGAACATTCATTGACAATGATCTTGTACCTCTCAGCCCAAAGGTGCAAGAGCAATTCCGTACTAGAGATGGCTGGAGCTTCTTCAAGGAGAGATGTATTGATGCCAATGAGCATATGGTAAAAGAGTTCTATTGCAATGTTTCTCATATAGTTAAGGACACGAAGGCGATGTAGGTGAGAGACAAAATAGTAATGTTTGATGGGAAGTCCTTAAATGACTACTTGGGGTTCAAGGAGGAGGATGAATCAGAGTATTTAGCTAAGCTGGCAATGGGTGAAGAAGTACGTCCTTGGTTGGCCGAGTACTTGGCAGCCCCGGGCATTGTTCCAAAATGGTTGAAAGCAGGGGAGAAGATTTTGCGGAACACCTTTAGTTTTGAAGCTAAGGGTTGGCTGACTTTTGTTTGTAGTAGACTTAATCCTTCCACCCATGATCACACAGTTCCTCTTGCCCAGGCTGTTCTTGTGGCATCTATCATGGTCGGGCTTCCTCTCAATATGGGTAGCATTATCGTGATGGTGATCTCTGCTGTTGGACAGGAGACCAACACAAACTACCCCTTCCCTAACACCCTATCCATGTACTTTAGGGATTTGGAGGTAAAGAAAAAACATTTTGATGTCAAGACAAAACCGGTGGCCCCCTATTCATGGTATAGCCAGTTGGGTTCAGACAACCCAAAGTCCAAGAAGTACCAACCACCCACCTCTACCCCACCTGGCCACTCTAAGGAGCCAGTTGTGGTAGAGCTTTCTACTGGGCCATCCACCATTCCTGCTACTACTGCCGGTGAGACCTTGCCCCCCAGTCCTTCTTCTGTTGCTGGCCTTTCTACTTCAGCTGACCCGGCAGTCCCTTCATCAAAGACTCATCAGTTCACTGCTCACTAGCTCAGTCAGTCTTTAGCCAGTCTGAACAACTGGATGTCAGCTGCGACATCCAAGTTGTCCACCTTGGCTACTACAGTTGAGGCCCAGTCAGCACCAACCACTGTTCAGATTCCTCCTTCTATTGAGGAGACATTGAAGAAGCTCCTGGCCAACCAGTAGAAGATTTTAGAGACTCAGAACACCTTGACTAAGGCGGTAGATTCGCATGGTAAGGCTTTGAAGGAGCTTGCCAAGGAATATAAGAAGATGAGAAAGTCAAGGGCGTCGAGGGAGTCGGTGAAGAAGCTTTGAGCTGACGTTGACAAGCTATTGGCAGACCAGATGCCTATAGACTTGCTATTTGGGGATTCAGCCCTTGATCCAACAGCATCTCAGCCACAACCACTGCAGGAGGAGGAGCCTAGGCACCCAAGGAAGAAGAAGAAGCTTCCTAGAATTGAGGGTGTAGTGATCAAGGTAGCACAGGTTCAGGAGGGTACCTCCAATGTTGCACCAGATGTTCAGCCGGTCCATGACCCGGCCCCTATCCCAGCAGTAGATCAAAAGTAGGCCGGGAACCAGTCTGAGGTTCCCGCCAGTACAGAGGACCAGGGGACCACTGAGCAACCTATGCAGACAGATCAGGCTTTGGGAGCCACTCTATATCCTTTATCTGTTTTATGCTTATTTTGGTAGTTGTCATTGGGGACAATGCCAGCTCTTATTCGTGGGGGTGCGCCCTACTGTTTTTATTTTTGATACACTTGGATGATTGTATATATTTGATTTTTAGTTTACGTTATTAGATTTGATAGTTGGCCTATATATAACTTCTCATTTTGGCTACTTCTCTACTTTATGTATATATTCATCCCCGTTGTATATTTTACTACCCATTGTACATATTCATTAAGTTTTCCTATTTTTGTTAAATCTTTTTCGTTTTTAGCATTTTAGTCAGGCTCGTAGCTTTTTGTTTTGGTTTTGGCATTTTCAATAAGCCCTTGGTTTTCTTAATGCCACGGTTCTTTCCAAGGGTAGAGTGTTGTGCGAACCGGGTGGCTCTTTCCAATGATATATGGCGTGACAACCTTCTTAAGGGTTTGAGTCTATTTTTTATTTTTCTTCTTTTGATTTCGATATTTCATAGTTAAGGGTACCTCAAGCAAGCTTCACTTAGGCCTAACACATTTGCCTTTGATCCCATGGTCAAAGACATAATGTTGTGTTTAGGATGGTGAAAGTCGTGGCCTTGAGACTCTTGTATTGACCAAACAATCATCATGTGGTCGTGTTGGACCATTGTGCGTGTGAATCGTAACTAAGGTCGTTGTGGGCCCTCAACTCAATATTTTTAGCAATCCCTGAGTGTGTGTGGTGAGAATTCGAATTGTGAGTGCAAGTCCCAAGCCGATGGTCTAGAACTTGCCCCAAATGTTTGTTGATGAAAAATCCTAGGTGAAATTTGAGTTGAGAAGTGATTATAGGCTCTCCTTGATCCAAATTCTAAGTTGAACAATTCCATAGACTACCAATGAAATGATTCCCTAGCTAACCCCTTTTGAGCCTTAAACTTTTTTTCTTTCAAGAACCAAAGCTACAAGCCTATACCCGTTTTTAATGAGACCCTCTCTTGGCACCCAATCTTCCCTTAAGTATATGACAAATGTCTAAGTTTGGGGCGAGAGGCAAGGACGGAAACAATGTGGTAAAAGGTACAAAAAAAAAGAGCTATGTGAATAAGAACAAAAAGGGGATTCAAAGAAAACAAAAGTGAAAAAGGATGTGGAAAAAGTAGAAAAAGGAGAAATGTGTTGAATTGCATAAGAAAGAGTGACAATGTGTCTCTCTAACCCCTTGAAAAAGAAGTGAATACTCTAATGAGTCAAGAAAATGTGCCAAAATGAAACAAAATAAGTGCTTAAGGGAAGATCGAACCTACTTGAACAAAAACATATCCTACTCTTACCCAGAAGCCTTTACAATGACTCCATAAAAGTCCTATATGATCTTGAGTTGAAGGGAACCTACATTAGTGGATACTTACATAAGGGGCAAGCATATGGTACCTAGAGCCGGACTTGTGACCTTCTTTGTGAGAGAAATGAGGGAAAGTCCATCAACCTCAGTTTGTGTATCATTGCTCTAAAAGGTGAGGTTCGCTTAGGGAGAGTTGAGGAAGTGTGAGTTTGGGTCCCACAATGACCACGGTATTTGAGAAAAGCTCCTTGATGAAATGAGTCAACCCTTGATGCTCTTGTGTCACACTTGATCCATAGTTTTCAAAAGCTTAAAATGTGTTAATGATGCATTCGTATTGAGGGCAATTGTTAGTCCCAATTGATGCTTGTTGAGTTTAATTTAGGATGGCTGGAAATTCTTGGATTGCCTTTTTAAGGGCGGGTCTTATTTTGTTTGCTTGAGGAAAAGCAAAGGTTTAAGTTTGGGGGAGTTGATAAGTTAGGATTTTAACATGATTATATCCCTACTTTCTATTGCTTTTGTTACGAATTGCCACAAAATAGTCCCAAAATGCTTACAAGTTGTGCTTGATTGCAGGTTTGAGCGACAAGATGACAAATGTCAAAGATCCGCTCAAAACAGAGTGAAACCTGCTAAGTGTCAAAGACCAAGTGAAGTGGGGAACAAAAAGACCTAGCGCGGACCGCATTGATTTGCAGCTCGGCCACGCTAGGAGATTCAGAGACTGGTTTACTTCAAGGGCACTCTGTGCGGCCACACTCCATTTCTATGCGGTCCGTGCAAGAGAAGTTCAGAGACTTATACTTGCAAGGCAAAGCCCCACGCGGCCGCGCTACAAATCTATGCGGTCCGCGTGGATGAGATTCAGAGAGATGGACTTTTGGCAAACTATGTCCGCGCGGCCGCGCTCCATTTATAAGCGGTCCGCGCCAGCTTCACATCGTGACCGCGCTATATTTCTGTGCGGTCCACGGTCTTAACTTTAGAAAGCATAGTTGAAGAGTCCAAGAGCCAATGCGGCCGCGCTACCTTTTTGCGCGGTACGCGCTGACCCTGCAGGGGTATTTTTGTCCAGTTTTTCCAGCCCGGTATAAATAGGACATTTTACCATTTTTAGGTTAAGTTTTAGATTCTAAACAAGAGCTGCGCTCGTGAGAACATGTTTTAGCCTATTTTGGGCATTTTAGCATTAATTCTTCCATAGATTCTTGTAGTTTAATTTTAGCAATTAATTAATATGCTTAGTTCTTCATCTATTTTTTCTATTTCTCCTTTAATTATGTCTAGCTAAACCCATTAGCTAGGTTTGTGTCTCAACCCTAGTGTGGGTAATTGATGGGTGTTGCTACTTAATGATAGATTGATATTGGGTATTTGTTATTTGGGTTAATTTTATGCTTTAATTAAGGATTGGTGGTTGCAACATTGATTCTAGCTTAGTGAGTCTTGACTCTTCTTGAGAAAGAGAGTCTATGACCCCAAAATTGACCCATCAAGGAATTGGAATGGACCCATGAGAAATGGTAGTCCTAATAAACGGGTTAAATCTCGAGAGAGTAATCACCTACTTGAACCCTAGTTTCTTGGTCTAATTGGCCTACCCAATTGGTCTCGAGAGAGTCAATTGGGCAAAATCGCTCTCTCTACCGAGAAGTGTGAGAGTGGGTACAATTGTGCAACGGTTATAACATTGATCCCAAATATGTCAATCTATTATTAGTAGTTTCTACCCGTTAGTTAACCACCTAGGTGATGCCACGACCCTAGTGCCTTTTTCTATCTTAATTATAACTTAGAAAATATCTCTTTAACATAGTTTAGTCTTAATCCTTAGTTGATAATAGTATTTGATAAAAGAAAACCCAAAAATGTTAGGAGTGCAATTAGAAGCACAAATGCATTCTTAGTCTAGACAGATACGCAACTCCACTCCAAGCTCTCTGTGGAAAAATTTAACCCGATACCATTATTCGAGTAAAAGTTGTAGCCCCCGCTGTTCCTACCATTGTGTAAGGTTGAGTTGGCAGCGATCACTCCTCCCTTTAGGATTAGTAGTCCCAAGTGCCTCCGGGGCTGATAGGATTGGGGTAGGTAATAGCATGCAATAAGTAAACGAGACCATTCCACGCTTTAATACCTTACGGGGTGAGAAAGGGTAGATATGGATATGATGAGCATGCGATAACATCACGTGTAGCCCCTTACTGTGGAGTTATTACCGGATGTTGTGTGGGGTGATCCACATTATTAATAAACCTAGGACCCTTTCCCTTTGTTCTTTGTTTCTTTTAAATCTTTTAAAATCTTTTCTTCTAAGAAAAAAGTCAACTCTCTTTAGTTCTTGCTGACTTTGTTTATTTATAACCTTTATGTGATAATCCCCCCTTGCTTGAAGTTTTACTTGCCTACGTGCCATTTGTACTTAAGTCACAACAATAGTTTGGACGGGAACCACCCTGTGGATCCTGAGGGATGCCTAACACCTTTCCCTTAGGATAATTTCAAGCTCTTACTCAATATTTGGTTACTAAAATCAAACCCTTCTTAGTGTCCTAATGCACTTTAATCATTAGGTGGCGACTCTTTAACTTCAAAACCCAATTCCCAAAAGGGAACGAGTTCTCTTCCCAAGTGTCATAAACCCGATTTCGCGAGAAAAAAAGGAGGCGCGACATCATGGCGACTCTGCTGGGGATTTATTTTAGGCTTTTACCATTTCAAGCTATTACTGTGACTTTACATTTATTATATGCCTTTATTTATTTAATCCCTTTAAGCATTTAATTCCTTCTCCTACTACAAAACTGACTTGTCTTTTTGTTTCTTTCCCCTTTTTCTTTTACTGGTTTCCTTTACTGCATTCATTTATTACTGTTTTAAATATTTGTAATTATTATTTTATGAACGTGCAAATACGTAACAACTTATTTTAATAATTACATAAGCATATTTTCAACATAATATTTCACTCGTGCCAAACAAAATACTATAGCAACGCTTATAATGAGTGGTTGCGCCCTTCTGATATTATCACCCCCTAAATCCGGCAAAGGCATATTTAGGTAAAACCAGTCGATCAACGGTGTAGTCAACGGTTCCTCGCCTTTCCCTCTTGAGTTGTCCACTTAAGGGTTCCAGTCTAATACCACATAGAAACCTTACTCTATTTAATTGTGCATGCATTATGGTCAAACCTAGCCAAGTCAGTTATGTTGTCCACATAATGACTTCTATGCCAATTATTGATATTTAATAGTCGAGCCTGGTGGGGGTAAGAGCCTAACCCTTAGTCTTGCAGAAACATGAGGCACAAAGTCCCCAGATTCGGCATGGTCACCAACATCTACCCCAAACTGCTAAGCTGGTGGAAGGATTTTCACACCAGTGATCAGACGCTCATCCGGAAATATTTGGGGAGCCTACCCTCTCTCTTGGAAATTCAACCCAACAACAAGATCATAGAAGCTGCTACTCTATTCTGGGATTATGATAGGTCTATGTTACGTTTCGAAGATATTGAGATGACACCCCTGCTCGAGGAAATAAGAGGATTGGCTGGTATACCGTGGGAAGCTCCGGGTTTATTAATGCCGGAAAACTGCAAAGGTAGAGGTTTTCTCAAAATGATGGGTATAAAGAAGAATTCAGAGTTAACATGTTTGAAAGAGTCGTACATTCCCTTTGACTATTTGTACGAGAGTTATGGTGACAACAAATCTTACCGTACTTATACTGATGAGTTCGTCCTTATATTATTGGGGTATATTCACCGAAGGGTCTTTGTCTTCATGTCCTGTTTCCTGGGGATGATAGTGTTTCCAATGAAGAAAGCAAGGATCCATACCAGGCTAGCTATGGTCACCAAAACTCTAATGGAGGGGATTGACGGATAACCATTCAGTCTCGTACCAATGATCATTGCAGAAATGTACAGAGCCCTGAGAAAGGTGTCAACAGGGAGCCAAACACTTCGAGGGCTGTAATCTGCTACTTCAACTTTGGCTCATGGAACATCTCCAAAAGGGTGAGTACTGACAAGAAATCTATCGAAGGGACTGGGATGATCATATCACTTTTTATCACCCAAAGCGAATGAATTACATGCCCAACATGTTCGCCCAACCGGAGAATGCTAGAGAATGGGTCGAACTCTTTGAAAATCTGACTGAGGACCAAGTACAATGGATGGTCGAGTGGTTCCAACCGAGGAGTTCATCGTCTGATCCAAGGACTCACCTTTCCTAATACTGATCGGCTTAAGAGAAACGTACCCATACGCACCTCTTCGGCTTATGAGACAAGTAGGTAGGAAGCAGGTTATACCAAGGTTCAACAAGATGAGTCACTTCCGGGCTGACTTCCAGGATGACAATAGCCCTTACAGGTGCCAGGCTCAGCATATGTGGCATTGTAAGATTGTTATGGGAAGGGACACCATTGAACTGGACAGATACCATACAGGTTGTGCTCCCTATTATTTGGGTTGGATGGAGGATAAACACAATGGTCNTGGTATACCGTGGGAAGCTCCGGGTTTATTAATGCCGGAAAACCGCAAAGGTAGAGGTTTTCTCAAAATGATGGGTATAAAGAAGAATTCAGAGTTAACATGTTTGAAAGAGTCGTACATTCCCTTTGACTATTTGTACGAGAGGTATGGTGACAACAAATCTTACCGTACTTATCCTGATGAGTTCGTACTTATATTATTGGGGTATATTCACCGAAAGGTCTTTGTCTTCATGTTCTGTTTCCTGGGGATGATCGTGTTTCCAATGAAGAAAGCAAGGATCCATACCAGGCTAGCTATGGTCACCAAAACTCTAATGGAGGGGATTGACGGATAACCATTCAGTCTCGTACCAATGATCATTGCAGAAATGTACAGAGCCCTAGAAAGGTGTCAACAGGGAGCCAAACACTTCGAGGGCTGTAATCTGCTACTTCAACTTTGGCTCATGGAACATATCCAAAAGGGTGAGTACTGACAAGAAATCTATCAAAGGGACTGGGATGATCATATCACTTTTTATCACCCAAAGCGAATGAATTACATGCCCAACATGTTCGCCCAACCGGAGAATGCTAGAGAATGGGTCGAACTCTTTGAAAATCTGACTGAGGACCAAGTACAATGGATGGTCGAGTGGTTCCAACCGAGGAGTTCATCGTCTGATCCAAGGACTCACCTTTCCTAATACTGATCGGCTTAAGAGAAACGTACCCATACGCACCTCTTCGGCTTATGAGACAAGTAGGTAGGAAGCAGGTTATACCAAGGTTCAACAAGATGAGTCACTTCCGGGCTGACTTCCAGGATGACAATAGCCCTTACAGGTGCCAGGCTCAGCATATGTGGCATTGTAAGATTGTTATGGGAAGGGACACCATTGAACTGGACAGATACCATACAGGTTGTGCTCCCTATTATTTGGGTTGGATGGAGGATAAACACAATGGTCTTGGTCAACCCGGGTTTGCTCGAGGTCATAGGATCATCGATGAAAAGGCTGAAGTATAGGTCAAGTACAACCAACTGCGCAAGAGGATTCGGGAATGTGAAAGTGACCACCGTAAAATACAAGAAGCCAATCAAAAACTAATTGAAGAGTGGAAGGATATGGATTTTAGCACCAACAAACGTTTGGTCTATTTGGAGCAAGGTATAGTAGAGTTGGAAAAGAAGTTTCTGAAGAGGGTCGAAGACTGCCGGACTGCTGAGGGAATGAAGGCAGACATCTGGCCAAAGCTTACTTGCTACTAGGACTGCACGAGCTAGGGAAGCTAATAGATGGAGCCAATGATGTCAATTCTGGGGAAGGTCCCTCTGGGACCAAATAGATAGGAATTTCCATTTTCGCTTTATAAAATGTAATAAGGCCAATCGCCATTAGTGATTTTTATTTTACTTGTTATTTAGTATCGTTTTGGGATTCGTCTACCTTTTATCAATGAAATAAGGCATTTAGCATCCTATGTTCTCCTAATTAACTTGTCGCTAGGCCTCCCTTGGGCACAACGAGGTCCCCAAAATTAGGACACGCTTTATATTTCAAGCACTACGTGTTTAAATATTGCAACATTTTTTATTATGATCCTCACTGACTTGTTACCTTTTGTTTTTACTTTTTGCTTATTCCCCTACCCAAAGGTTAGTTCGTGAACTCTGGCAACATCATCATATTTTAAGAGATCCAGGGGCCCTCCACCTACTCCTTCTCCCAGTCCTGTCAGACACAAAAACAAAGGAAAAATAGAAGGTTCGAACAACTCAACTGAACGAGTAGAGGTCACTCATGGTACTCTGGTCCCCAAGGAAAATGCATCCCAACTAGAACAGAAGCTGTTGAAGTTTCAGGAAGAACATGATCAAGTCTAAAATTTGGCGAGTCTGTCATTTTCCCTCACCACTCCAGAGGTTACTTTCCCAAATACTCAGAATCCTGTACCTCCACAAAACATCCCAAAGCTACAAAACCATCCCGCTCCTCACCACCACTGCAATACTTGCCACACCTCAAATAACACCCCACTACTTATCCCAATACTTCAGAACTCCACAAATAACCACTGCCACACCCAACATTATACCCCTATCTACGTGGAGACTGTGTCACACTCCACTCAGCCCATCTCAAGCACACCTGAGTCTAATGATAAGGACTTGCTCATCAAAAATCTGGCCGAAGAGCTTAAAAAGTTAACTGGCAGAATTCAAGGCATTGAAGGTAGTAAAGGAATTAAGGGGCTAAACTATGAAGATCTTTGCGTACCGCCCGATGTCGAACTGCCCAAGGGGTATAAACCTACCAAGTTCAAGATGTTTAATGGTACAAGGGATCCAATGGTCCACTTGAGAACATACTGTGACAACTTGGTCGGAGTGGGAAGAGACAAGAAAATCTACATGAAGCTTTTCATGAGGAGCTTGAAGGTAGACGCCTTATCTTTGTACAGTAGCCAGGATTCGAAAAAGTGGTCAAGCTAGGTAAGCATGGCATCTGATTTTATGGACAGATTTAGGTTCAACACGGAGAATGCACCAGATGTGTTCTATATTCAAAACTTGAAGAAGAAATCCGCAGAGACCTTCCGTGAGTATGCTACGTGATGGAGATTAGAAGCTGCTAAGATTAGGCTTGTTTTGGATGTTTTGGAAGAAGAGCAAATGAACAAATTCTTCGTTTGGGCCCAATACCCATAGTATTATGAGAGGCTGATGTTGATCAAGAATCACAAATTTTCTGACATCACCAAACTAGGAGAAAGGATTGATAAAGACATCAAAAGTGCCATGGTTACGAACTTTAAAACCTTGCAAGCTACCAATAATGCTTTACAGTCTGGTGGTACGTCCAAGAAAGGGGACGTAGGTGCTGTAATGGTTTCACAGAGAACCAAATTCCCTATCAAGTACCGAACATACCTAATACCTCCAATCACATATCAGCCTACCCCAAATTACCAAGCACCCTCACCCTCTTACCATTCTCTGCCACCAACTTATCAGTCATCTCCACCTCCCGCATATCAGCCCACTTTACCCAAATACTCCCAACCAACACATGTTTACCAAGCCTACATCACCCAACCATCCCACTATCAATCACCTCCCCCACGCTAAAACTTCCCTAGACCTCGACCAAATTTTGATCGCAGTCTTCCGAAACAGTATACTGCCATTTCTGAACCAATTGACCAGCTGTACGAGAGGCTCAAAGCTGCTGATTATGTCACCCCTATCCCTACCATAACCCTTAAAAGCCCTTCTCAATGGTTCAATAAAAATAAATCCTGTGCATACCATTCCAGTATGAAAGGACATACCATTGATGATGCCGCTCTCTGAAAGATAAGATCCAGACTTTGATTGATAACAAGATCATTATAGCAAAGGAGCCTACTCCGAATGTCCGTAATAACCCTATGCCAGACCATAAGGGCAGAGGTGTTCACATGATCGAGATAAAGATGACTGGGACCCCAAGGGATCAATCGGTTTAATCACAGAAGGCGACGATCCAAAGAAGTCAGTAGTCACCCTTAATCCGATTGTGGTCCAGATTCAGCCTTTTGGGGATGATGAGGTAAACATGTCCATGCCAGTCGAGTTTGAAGCATCATCCTCTGCAAAGATGCCAATGCCAATTGAGGTTGAGCATATGTCACCAGCAAATACACCTACACCCTTTGAAGTTGCAATATTACCACCTAAGGGGCCTGCTCCATTCGGAGTAAAGATAGCCACGCCAATTCCAGTGTCAATGTTGGTAGTAACACCATTCCACACAAAGGCCATACCTTGGGACTACGTAGTCGAGGCCAGAAGAAAGGGGAAGGTCAACTTCGGGGAAGCCGTTGCAGCACAGGGTGTGACAAGAACCGGCAGGGTTTATACCCCGGAGCATTTGGCTGATTCAAGCAAGCAAGCCTCTAGTCGGCCAACCATCATTGAAACTGGGCCCGACAATCTCTGGAGAAAGATACAAGCCAATGAATACTCAATCATTGATCAACTGAACAAAACACCGGTACAAATTTCTATCCTTGATTTGCTATAAAGTTCTGATGCACAGAAGAATGCCTTGTTAAGAGTGCTGAGTGAGGAATATGTACCAAGTAACATCACCGGTGGAGAGATGGATAACATGGTAGTTCAAGTATTGGAAAGTCACAAGATCACTTTTCATGAAGATGAGCTGCCACCAGAAGGGTTGAGTTATAACAATGCATTGCGCATCACCGTACAATGTGAAGATTATTTTATCACAAGGATCCTGATTGACGGAGGGTCCAGTCTTAACATTTGTCCACTGGTAACACACAGGACATTAGGAAAGGGGTTGCACGAGAACAAGGACGGGGCCATCAACGTTAAAGCTTTCGATGGTTTCCAAAGGTCCACCATTGGGGAAATTAGCTTATGTTTGCAGATGAGGCCTACTTGGTTTGATGTTGATTTTCAAGTAATAGACGTGGCGACATCTTACAATTTGTTATTGGGACGACCATGGATTCATGCCACCGGGGCCGTGGCATCAACAATATACCAGGCATTGAAGTTTGAGTAGAACCACCAAGAGGTGATCATTCACGGTGACAGTAGCAATCCCATATACAGTCGTCAGACCATCCCAGCAATCGGAGGCAGAAGAAAGATAGGTGGAGATACCTATCACCACATCGAGTGAGTCAACGCCGTTGGCAAGGACAAGTGGTGGGACAACAAAATTGAAAGCATATTGAACTGAAGCGGATACGAACCTGGTAGGGGACTTGGCAAGAACCTTCAAGGAATCTCTAAGCCTGTCAAACTAAAGAAACATAGCACCACCTTTGGTCTGGGATATGAGTACACTTGGGAGGAATTCAACAATTGGTCGCTACCATGGCATGGTCCTTACTACCCGCTAGAGTAGCCAATTCCACATTTGGAGCAGATGTTCCAGCCAGCCGATGTTATCTATGGGTTAGAAGAAGAGGAAGCACTGATAGCAGTGAGGAATTTATTCCTAGAAGACGATGACATGGATTGTTGTGTCATTTTCGAGAAGGAGAGGGAGGAAGGCCCTTCCATACAGGCTGTAAGCAGATGAGCATGCCTTAACAACTGGACCGTCATAACCACCAGAGCCCAGCGAGCCTCGGGGTAGCAAGGCTAAACAAGTATCATGCACTATCTTTTATTTTACTAGTTTACTTTCCTTTTGTATTTTAATTTTTGCAAAAAAGAGCTCCAATGTTCAAAAACAGTTGAGGAATTTATCAAAGCATTTCGATTTTCCTTATAAATCAACACTCTTATTATTTTCTCTCATTATTTTACTTATACAACATTATTATTACTTATTTTGATGAACCAATGACTGTGACATGCAACGAGACAACGCAACAAACAAACATAGATTCAGAGGAAGATGACATGCTAGAAGAGATTGTTAAGGAAGTTGAGAATTTTGAAAATAGGACAAAGTCCAACCTGGACGAGACTGAGATTGTTAACTTGGGAGATGTAAAAAATGTCAAAGAAATGCGAATCAGCGTTCATTTGTCACCATCAAAAAAGAAAGAATACATATAATCTCTACGAGAATATGAGGACATATTCGCCTGGTAGTATGATGACGTGACTGGTCTGAGTACATCTATTGTGGCGCACAAACTTCCAACTGATCCGACATGTCCACTGGTAAGGCAGAAGCTTAGAAAGTTCAAGCCAGATATGAGTTTGAAAATCAAGGAAGAAGTCACTAAGCAGGTTAAAGCTAAGGTTCTCAGGGTAGTGGAATACCCGACATGGTTAGCTAATATTGTGCAATTGTGAAAGAAAGACGGGAAAGTTAGAGTCTGTACCGACTAACGGGATCTTAATCGGGCCAGTCCAAAAGATGACTTCCTTTGCCAAACATACACATCCTGATCGACAATTGCGCTAAGCATGAATTGCAGTCATTTGTGGATTGTTTTGATGAATATCATTAGATCTGGATGGATAAAGAAGATGATGAGAAAATAGTTTTCATTACACCGTGGGGAATGTACTACTACAAGATGATGCCATTTGGGTTAAAGAATGCGGGGGCCACTTACATAAGGGCCATGACTACCATTTTCCATGATATAACACACAAGGAGATCGAAGTATATATAGATGATATCATTATCAAGTCCAAGAAACCCACTAATCACATGGAAGATCTGAGGAAGTTCTTCAATAGACCGAGAAGGTACAACCTAAAATTGAATCCGGAGAATGTGCATTCGGGGTTCCAGCTGGAAAATTGCTTGGGTTTATTGCGAGTCATTGGGAAATAGAAATGGATCCATCGAAGATCAAATCCATTCAAGAATTGCCACCGCCATGGAACAAGAAGGACGTAATGAGTTTGTTGGGGAGACTTAACTATACCAGCCAGTTTATAGCACAATCTACAATTATTTGTGAGCCGATCTTCAAGATGTTGAAGAAGGATGCCGCCATTGAATGGACTGATGACTGCCAGAAAGCTTTCGACAGAATCAAGGAATACATGTCAACGCCACCAGTCTTAGTCCTGCCTTAACCAGGTAGACCTCTGTTACTCTACATCGCAGTGTTAGATGGTGCCTTCAGATGCGTCTTGGGGCAGCATGATGAAACAGGAAAGAAAGAACATGCCATCTATTATATCAGCAAGAAGTTCACTCCGTATGAAGCCCGATATTCTCTGTTAGAATGCACTTGTTGTGCTCTAACTTAGGTGGCCCAAAAGCCGAGGCACTACTTCTATGCCTATACTACATATCTCATATCAAGGATGGATCCTTTAAAGTATATCTTTCAGAAGCCCATGCCCACCGGCAAGCTAGCCAAGTGGAAAATCTTGTTGAGTGAGTTCGACATTGTCTACGTAACTCACAAAGCAATCAAAGGACAGGCATTGGCAGATCACCTTGTTGAGAATCCTATGGACGGAGAATACGAACTCCTAAAAATGTATTTTCCATATGAAGAGGTGTCATTCATAGGAGAAGACATTGCAAAATCCTATGATGGTTGGAGAATGTTTTTCGATGGAGCATCAAATTTCAAAGGAGTTGGCATAGGAGCAGTCCTCGTGTTGGAAACTGGTCAGCATTATCCGGTGTCTGCCAAACTCAAGTTCCCGTGCACCAACAACATGGCCAAATACGAAGCCTGTATCTTAGGGCTCAAGATGGCCATTGACATGAATATCCAAGAGTTGTTAGTAACTGGGGACTCAGACCTACTCATACATCAGGTACGAGGATAATGGACGACTAAAAATTCTCTTACCTACACTACGTGCAAGAACTGAGGAAGAGGTTCACAAAGACAAAATTCTAACATGTTCCCATAATCCAAAATGAGTTTGACGATGCATTGGCTACCCTATCATCCATGATACAGCATCTAGATACGAACTTCATTGATTCTATTTCGGTGAAGATCTATTATCAGCCATCTTACTATGCTCATGTCGAAGAGGAAGCAGATGGAAAACCTTGGTTTCATGATATCCGGGAATACTTGACAAAAGGAGAATACCCAGAGCTTGCAAACGCTACTCAAAAGCGAACACTTCGAAGGTTGGCCAATAATTTATTTAATAGCGGAGGAATCCTATATAGGAGGACTCCTGATTTGGGATTATTAAGGTGTGTCGATGCAGAGGAAGCATCTAAACTGCTAGAAGAAATCCATGCAGGGACCTGCGGTCCATATATGAACGGTTTTGTCTTAGCCAAGAAGATACTCCGTGTTGTTTACTTCTGGATGACTATGGAAATAGACTGCATCCAGTACGTCCAAAAATACCACCGCTGTCAGGATTATGCAGACATGATAAAGGTACCCCCGAACGAGTTTAATATAATAAGCTCACCATGGCCGTTCGCCGCTTGGAGAATGGATGTTGGGCCATTCGAACATGCCGCTTCCAACGGGCACAGATTCATCCTAGTGGCAATTGACTATTTTACCAAATGGGTCAAAGCAGCGTCTTATAAAGCAGTGACTAAAAAAGTCGTGGCACACTTTGTCCGCGACTGCATCGTTTGTCAGTTCGGGATTCCAGAGTTAATCATTACTGATAATGGCTCCAACCTCAACAGTGACTTAATGAAATCTATATGTGAAACCTTCAAGATCAAACACAAGAATTCTGCAACCTACAGCCTCAGATGAATGGAGCTGTAGAAGCCGCTAACAAGAATATTAAGAAGATACTAAGGAAGATGATAGAGAAGCAAAAGCAGTGGCACGAGAAGCTATCATTTGCTTTATTGGGGTACCACACCACATTCCGCACATCAACTGGGGAAACTCCATATATGCTAGTTTATGGTACAGAAGCTGTCATTCCCGCCGAAGTAGAAATCCCTTCCTTAAGAATCATACAAGAAGCTGAGCTCGACAACGCAGAGTGGGTGAAAAGTCGTTACGAGCAGCTAGCTCTTATAGATGGAAAGAGAATGAATGCAGTTTACCACGGTCTGTTTTATCATAACAGAATGTCCAGAGCCTTCAACAAGAGAGTCAAACCAAGACAATTCACACCAGGGCAGTTGGTATTGAAGAAAATCTTTCCCCATCAAGAAGAAGCCAAAGCAAAATTCTCTCCTAACTGACAAGGTCCATACATGGTCCACCGGGTTCTGACAAAAGGAGCCCTTATACTTGCAGAAATGGACGAAGAAGTTTGGCCAAAACCAACCAACTCAGATGCAGTCAAGTGCTACTATGTGTAATCTTATGTTTTCCTATATGATGTAATCTGAACTATGTCTGACCTAATTCCCTTTTAAGAGGGGATATGTAGGCAGCCTTAGGGGTTCGGTCACAATTCAATAAAATTTTCATTTACCCTGCAATTGGAAACTGGGGTAGAATTTTGAGGAGGACCCTCAAAATTCTGAAGTAATTTCAGCCGATCATCGCAAGCAACCGTCGGAAGCATCAACCCATTAAACTGGGCAGAATTTTGAGGAGGACCCTCAAAATTATGAAGCGAGAGAGGTTGCAATGTCCTGAACCACGTCGCAGTCGCCGGTTCATCTAAAATCTATTTCTTAAATAAATACTCATGTCATATTTTTACAAACTCATGCATGATTATTATCAAGATCGCTTTGTTCACCAATGCTACCCCAATAATACGTACCGTATCACCAGATCAAAGCCGAAAAAGTCAAGCAAGGCCAGCGAGGATACGAACTAACCTCCCCTCTACAAACTCACAACTTTTCTTTGGATGCAGGCACTCGAATTGAAAAATCATCAAATATATTATACACTCATGAGTCTCACATTGCTCAAGAAATACAACTCTCAGAACCATTGCACTTACTCACAGCTGTTGTCCACACGCAGAGTCCCCAACAGACATAGTATACCCAGTAGTGGCAATATCGAAATCCACTATCTTCTAAGAAATTCTATTATCATATGCCCCTTTACTTCTTGCATAAGGCTACTATTCTGCCTTCTAAGACTAAGCACTGTCTCCATCTACATTTCCTGCATCGCATAAGGCTACCATTCTGCCTTTCGAGGTTAAGCTCTACCTCCATCTACATTTCCTTCATTGTATAAGGCTACCATTCTGCCTTCCGAGACTAAGCGCGGTCTCCATCTGCATTTCCTTTATCGTATAAGGCTACCATTCTGCCTTCCGATGTTAAGCTCTACCTCCATCTACATTTTTTGCATTGCATAAGGCTACCATTCTGCTTTCCAAGACTAAGAACTGTCTCTAACTGTATTTTCTGCATCGCATAAGGCTACCATTCTACCTTCCGAGGTTAAGCTCTACCTCCATCTGCATTTCCTGCATCGCATGAGGCTACTATTCTACCTTCCGAAGTTAAGCTCTACCTCCATCTGCACTTCCTGCATTACATAAGGTTACCATTCTGCCTTTCGAGACTAAGCACTGTCTCCATCTGCATTTCTTACAATGCATAAGGCTACCATTCTACCTTCCGAGACTAAGCATTGTCTCCATCTACAATTTTCTGCATTTTATAAGGCTACCATTCTGCCTTCCGAGACTAAGCACTGTCTCCATCTGCATTTTCTACATGGCTGAAATATCACCACTCTATTTACTCTTGCGTACCTGAAAGATCGCCTCTTTATTTACATTCTGCATGGCTGAAAGATTGCCACCTTATTTACGCTTGCATAGCTGAAAGATCGCCACTTCATTTATCTTTTTCATGGGCTGAAAAATCGCCACCAACTGTATTTCATGGCTGAAAGATTGCTAGCTACTGCATTTTATGGGCTGAAAGATCGCCAAATTATCTGAGGGTGTCATTGTTCGGAGGCACCATTTACATAACCCGAGAATGCCATGTCATGGCCTGAATATACCTTTAATTCCGTACAGCATTATTCAAAGGTATCATGATTTGGAGGCACCATTCTTATAGCCCGAGAGCATCATTTCATAGCCTGTGAATCCTTCATTATATGCTTCATGGCCCATGACATCATGGTCTAGGTACATCATCCTAACCATCCCAAGACAACATTTATGGTCCAATGGGAACTTGCATCATGTTTAAATTTATGCACAATATACGCTTGTATTGTTTATTTGCAGGTAAACCGGCGAGCAACGGCCATCTTGGGAGGAGCATTTCGCTCCAGTCCCCGCAGCCCTACTACACTTTGACCATTCATCCCATCCTGAATATTATGTTCGTTCTTGAGAAATCTTCATCCGCATATTCCGCCAACAGATCCCGAACTATATAGGGCCTGATTCCTATAAGACCAGAGATATTTAGGCAGCTTAGGAACCAGAGCACGACCAAATCTCTTCAAACCATTTCATTCGGTCAAAATTGGTCATCGTTTCTTTACCCGATAACTCTTTCATCCTTCTCGAGTAAAGAGGGGCAGTTGTTGATACCAAATTTTTTCATGTATATTTTTATATACAAAAATACCTTTCAAATAGAATAAGTATGTATATATTAGTATCTCCAAGAGTTTTCCTATTTTTCCTTAATTTTTAAAGATTTTTAAATTAATTTATTTCCCTATTTTTATCAAGAAAAACCCAATAATTATGCCCAAAATTGTTATTTTGGAAAATAACTTATGGAATTCTCATATTTATACTAAAATATAGCTAACATAATTTTTTCATATTTTTATAAATTTATTTAGTATTTTTTAAGGCTAAATTGCATATAATTGCAATACTAGCCTATTTTAAGATTTAATTGCGTTTATAATTACAAAAATTAATTCAATTATTTTTAATTAAATATTATATATTATTAATTAATTTATTACCTTTAATTTATTTTTAAAATTTAATTTGCTATTTTTATAAAACAAAAAGGGGGAAACGACTATTTAAAACCTAGTGAGATTATATTTCTATTGTAGCCTTATTTGAACCCCAATTAAATCCAATTTCAATCTCAATTCCCCAACCTAATTTTAATTTAAACCCGCCCCTGACCCAATTAAATCCTGCCCGACCCAAACCCTCTCTCATCTTGGTCGTTGATCTCTGAGATCAATGGCCCCTATTCGTTCTTACCTTTTATAATTCACAAGCCACCCCAACCCTAATCATTTTTCACTTATCAGCCGCCTCTAAACCCTCCAGTCTCTCAAACCCTCTCAAAGGTTCTGAAACCCTAGCCACCACTTCCGCACTGAAAGCCACCGGAATCCTTAGCTTCCAAGGCTGTGGAGGCCCCACACTCACCTCCTATGGCTCCTGCATGCTTGGTCTTGAAGGTTCAAGGCCTGACCATGACATAGATGGTGTAGGCTTTGTCTGATTCGAGATTCCAAGGCCATCTCCGGCCTTGCTCCGGCGTACCATGGTTGCTCGAGCCTGATTTTGACCTCTCTGACTTAGATTGGTGACCTTTCAAAGCCTTTCTCACTTCTAGGGTTCTTCTGAAACCCTAACCCTTCAAGGTTTCTCTAATTCCTTTAGATCCATCGTGTATCTATGCTTTCCCTAAGTTCTCAAATGGTTTCTATGGCTTTTCTTGCAAAAATTACTTTCAAAATCTTTCTTTTCCGGTCTAGGGTTTTTCTGAAAGTGTTTAAGTGTTTTTCTGACTTTCTTTGTCTTTCGTGTGTATTTGCCGCTAATATGTTCTTGTATTTTTCTTCTACCATGTTCTTGTATTCTTTCCCTGCTGTCTTTTCCTATACTAGATTCTCGTATGCTTTTCTACTGTGTTTCTTTTCTCCTGTCTCCTGTGTTCTTGTGTTTCTCCTACTGTATTTTTCATTACTAAGTTCTTAAGTTTCCTTATTAATTTCCTTCTACTGAGCTCTGTTTAAAGTTTCTTCTAAAACTTCTTAGCATGCTTTTTTCTACTGTTCTTATAAGTCTTTTCTCATTATGCTTCGAATTAGTTTCTTTCACTCTGTTTGTTTTGAACCCTTCTACTGTGTTTGCATGTTACTTTTATATCATTTTTCTCATGAGTTCTGTTGCTAAAAGAAGCACGTCAAAAGGTTCAGTTCTTTTCTGAAACCTCTAAACATGTTTCGATTCAATTGCTTGCCCTCTCATCTTTGCTTTGTCATTTGCCTGCACTAGGGTTTTATTTCAAAACCCCTAATTCTTTCAGAACAACTTCGAATCTCTGAACTAAGTTTGGCATCCTTGTGTTCATACAATGCCGATTTTTACTAAACTCTTCTACACTGGATTTTCTATTGATTTTACAATGACACTACAGTCTCCTTTCATGCTTAATATGTTCGTATCCTCCTTATATATGATAAACTTCCCTCTAAAGTGGCCTTCAAATTTGTGATCAGTTCATATTCTCCTCTGAATATGGTCTGATTGATTTCTTTCCACTGTTTACTGATTCTCTCTGTGACTCGACCTAAGTTAAGACCCTTCTCAACTTTTGCGACTTAGTTAATTCATAGGTTAGTAATTACAACATCTTTGGCTTTGATTTACTAGCTGTTAATTGATTTTCTTGCCTTATTTTTACAACCGTGTGCTTCAAATCCTGTTCTTAAATAACCTTTTATGTATTTGCCTCTAATTACAAGTTGTGCACAAAGTACTTATTCAATTTCTTTCCTTAAATTGTTTTTACCCGTTTGAATCTAAATCCCTTAATTAAGGGAAGTCTTTTGTAATTGATTGACAATCAGTTCCTTAACTATTTTTCTTAACTTATTTCTGCCTAGTTTTCTATACTATAAAGGCACGACTCTTTAACACACAAAGACACGATTGACAATCTTACACTTCACAAATCACAATCTCTTCTGAACTCATACTTACTCATAATAGTATTCTCTCTTTGCCTGCACTGTAGACTGTTTACAAGATTTACTGCTTTTTCTCTATTTGTTTCTTTGAAACTGGTATGTCCTAATTTAAGTTTCAGCATCATCACAATGTGTTTATTTACATCTTTTTTTGTACCCATGTCTATTTTACTGCTTCTGCAGATTTAAATATTTAAACTATCATGTCGATTTTCTTCTATTTTTTTGTTTGTTATGAACCCCCATTCCCCTACTACCCCTACGTGTTTTGAGTTATGACTTGAGGCATGGCAATTTAAGTTGTTGTCTATGAATTATGTTTGATCCATGGGGGGTCTTAACCTCTAAACAATACATGCTAACAGGCCTAAGGGTGTGTCGGTATCTCCCATTGCTAGGTATGCACACCAACCTGTGGTTTGCCTCTTGCAACTCCCCATTCCCTTATACCCTTATGTGTACTGATTTAAATTGTTTCCCTTTTCCCTTTCCCTTTTCAGAATTCTACTTATGCACTTTCACTTTCTCTTAGTCCCTAAGTTTTGCCCCCATCTTATGAGCCTTGCCTTGGGACCTTGAGTTCCCTCTGAACTTGGACACCTGAGGGCTGGCCTTTCTACACTGCACTATGTCTTAATCTGATGATATATTTGGGTGTAAGCACTGCCCGGAGTTCATGTGAGGCTCTTAGGGAACTTTGACAACCCCAAATGGGATAAATTCTTTCAAATCTGATCTTTTGGAGTTGGTTTACTTCATATTTCAGATAGGAAGTCTGAATCAGGCTCTCCTTAATTGTAATTTTAATTTCTGATGTATTTTTTTTTTACTTTACTTCTTTTTTGGGCTATAATAACTTTGTAATAAAACTCTTGGGGATGGCTAGTGAAATGGGAGGGGTAACCATGTATGCAAAGGGGTAGATATCCTGCCTATAAGAGTTTCTGAATTTCTGCATTCTCACATATAGATACCATGTCTATAGGAATCTCACCTTATTACATATATATGTCATGTCTATAGGAATCTTACATTCTCACATATAGATGCCACGTTTATAGGAATCGTGCATTCTCACATATAGATGCCATGTCTATAATTACTCGAAATCTGGATTCTGCATATGCATAGAGAAAATATGTCTATAGGTCTTTCTAAATCTTGCATATCCACTTTCATTAGGCAAACATGTTTATAGGTCTTAAAATAACCATCTGCAATTAGATATCATGTCCATATAAAGAACAACACCTAGATATCATACTTATAGGATTTTTACATTTCTCTATGTCTATAAAAGTGTTCTAAAGTCGACAAACGTATAAAGCATGCCTATAGGAGCTTTAATCAAATCTGAATCGCCTCACTCGCTTATAAGTCTAAAACCAATAGTAATAATGCCTTACCAGTTGCAGAACTTATGATCTTCTTTGCTAAAACTCGTCATTCTTTAATAACTGATAACTTTTCTTAAACCAGTATGTGATCAGCTCATATCCTTGTTTCTAAAATCTGTGGATATCATGCCTATAGGGTTTTTCATTCAACACTTAGGCAAGCCATAGGGTAAACTTATAAACAGAATCAAATTTTTATCAGCTACAGCCGGCAGTCAAGCCTGATTCGGGCTTCTTATCTAAACTATGTAATAAATCAGTCTGCCTCAACTCTTTAAGTTTTAATCAGACCCTAAATAGTACATGCAAGTCATGCTACATTATGTGCTTTGTTTGGTTTAAAGGAGGACTATTTGAGCCCTTTTATTTATTTATATGCCTCACCAAACATGCTTTATGTGTTTTGTCAATCGCCTTAGTATTTTACCTTTTGAAACTACAAATAAGCCCAATATCTCCTCCCTTTAGGATTAGTAGTCTCAAGTGCCTCCGAAGCTGATAGGATTGGGGCGGGTAATAGCATGCAATAAGTAAACGAGACCATTCTGCACTTTAATACCTTACGGGGTGGGAAAGGGTAGATATGGATATGATGACCACGCGATAACATCATGTGTAGCCCCTCACTGAGGAGTGATTATCGGATGTTGTGTGGGGTGATCCATATTAATAATAAACCTAGGACCCCCTTCCCTTTGTTCTTTGTTTCTTTTAAATCTTTTTAAATCGTTTCTTCTAAGAAAAAGTCAACTCTCTTTAGTTCTTGTTGACTTTGTTTGTTTATAACCTTTATGTGAAAATCCCCTCTTACTTGAAGTTTTATTTGCCTACGTGCCATTTATACTTAAGTCACAATAATAGTTTGGTCGGGAATCACACTCGTGGATCCTGAGGGATACCTAACACCTTCTCCCTGGGATAATTTTAAGTTCTTACCCAATCTCTGGTTACTCAAATCAAACCATTCTTAGTGTCCTAATGCATTTTAATCATTAGGTGGCGACTCTTCAATTCCATAACCCAATTCCCAAAAGGGAATGAGTTGTCTTCCCAGATGTCATAAACCCAATCTCGCGAGGAAAAAAAGGGGATGCGGCAGTTAGGAGCATTGAAGTCGCATCTATCAGCGTGTGAGTAAGAACTGCTAGCAGCGATAGAGGATATAGAGGCCAGTGGGAGACAAATTGCTGAGGCTTGGGAAGTTATTGGCACATAGAAGCAGCATGTTCTGGAATTTAAGGGCAAGCTTACTACCTTCATCACTCATGAATTTAAGATCTACCCAAGGTTCAAGCTTACGAGTTGAAAGTTTTTCGGTAAGAGAAACAACAAGCTCTGCTTATCGAGGAGATACACTGGCTAAAACAAGAGGTCGAAGTCTCCAAAGGAAGATCAAAAAGCCTTGAGACCAAGCTGCATACTTCCACTGCCCGGGGAATGGACCTACAAGCTTAGCTCAATGATTACAAATTTTGTAAGGAGGATATTTACAAGAGAATGCTCGGGTAGGTAAAAAGGCCAATATTGAAACTAAAAGAGGCGGACCCAGAATTTGAGCATAGTGGGGGCACTATCTTTAGTATACCAAGCACCCGATAACGATGAAGTTCTATGTTCAAGTCTATAAAAACTTAATGATAATGATAACTATAATCAAAATACAAACTTCGATATTATTGAATATCATTAATTTGGTACTAACATAACATAAAGTACATCGTCAACTCATATCAGGGCCGGAATTATGTGATTTCACATCAAACTCATCTATAAAATGAGAGGTATTGTCTCTTAAATCTATATGAGTGAAAAGAATTAAACTTCGCCAAGAATACGTTATCTAAATTCATAAGAACAAGAATGTCCTAAAAATAACAATTCCAAGCAAAATAATATTTTCTTCAATCAACTAAGGATATTTCTTCTCAATCACAGAAGGATCCTTCCTTCTCAATCAAAGAAGGATATTTCTTCTATTTTTACTTTTTAGGTAGATTGTTTTCGATAATCGGCAGCTCCAATTGACCATTCATGTGTAAGCAATATGACTAAATTAATATTGAATCAATAAAAACCTTTTCTCCTTAACTAATAGAGTATTTTACATACCTGAAATATAATTTAACGCTTTCTCCTCAAAGTGATGCAAGAGTCAACTCCTAATCTTTATATAATTTATATGAATTGAAAACACAAATATTTGTAATATATTTCTAGCGTAATATTTTCAATATAAAAAAACTGACTCAAATAAAACCAAAGAAGAGGAGACTCAAATACAGTCATCGTTGTCGTCACCAAATAGGACTATCGAATTTAGAGGAGATGCAGAGAACTAAAAAAAATTAACTAAATTGAAGGGAGGCAGAAGATTTTGATACTCTATTTGTGGAGGGTGAGGGGCTAATGAATATTCGAACATTTGAATGAGCCGAGAATTTGAAAAAAATGAAAATTAAATTTATTATTATGTAGAAATATCAAATTATAATTAAATTCAAAAAAGGTTATAAAAAATATAACTAGTTGACTACTAAGTAATTAAATAATTATTGAATTCAAGAAAAGGTAAAAGTACAGT
>MU677187.1:29043-59650 GCA_026770625.1 Nicotiana glauca | reverse complement strand
AAATAAATTTTAAACACGAAAAGTTCTGCCTAGGATTGTTATTATCTTCCGCTACGTGTTGCGAACACAAATAAGAAATCCTACAAGAGCACCCTACCTAAGAGAGAAAGCTACCTTTTTTCACACACATTCTCGATTTACTCCGTCCGTTTCATATTAGATGAGATACTTTCGTTTTTAGTATGTTCCAAAATAAATGATGCATTTCTAAATTTGGAAATAATTTAACTTTAAACTCTTTATTTTACCTTTTTTGCCCTTAATGAGAAGCTTTTATAGCCACATAAATGGTATGGCCCCACAAACCTTTTACCTCTTAAGCTTTTAAGACCACAACTTTCAAAAGTCTTCTTTTTTTTTTCTTAAACTTCGTGCCGAGTCAAACTACCTCAAACAATATGAAACGGATAGAGTAATATTTCGTTAATTAGAACAAATAATTTTCAATATATAAAATTTATTGTTTCCGTTAAAAAATATTTAAGTATGTATAAGTTCAAATTCAAAAACAGTAACTAATTATTAACAACACATAATGCACAATTTAATTTTTTTAATTTAAAAAATTAATTATTACATCACCTAACTAACTTTATCCTAAATTGCCAAGTGACTTTTTATTATGCTGCCACTTGGCTTAATATAGTATATTTGTCTCCCCTTTTATTATATTATAGTATATAGATATGGATAATACCAAATGGACATTTTTTCTAAACTACTATTTATATTTTGACCCCGTTAAGAAACTTCTAGAAAATAACCCTTATAGAATTATAAAGCAGCTGGTTAGAATTTAGAGAATTTTTCATAAAAGCACTATCTTTTAGTAGTAATTAGTCATCTATAGATATCATTTGCTATATTACGGATTATAGATATCTTTTTTGTGGTTATAAAATGTATTTGATGATTTAAGCTATTGTATTCATGAATACATTAGCAAAAATAGGCGTGAATCGGGGAAGTCCAGCTAATCAGTTGTTGTATTCGAGTGTATTCAATTGTATTCATGGAGTGAAACATGGGATTACAACTGGACAGATTATTGTATTCGACTGTATTCACGGCGTGAAATAGGGGATTACATTGTTTTTAAAATGAAAAGTGAATCAATTAACATAATAGACTCATAATATAACTTAACAAACTCAATTATAACACACAAATTTTGTATTTTTCAATTATAAAAAGATTCTCAATCGCAAAATACAATGAAATAGATAGAATACGGAGGGATACATTGAAATACAATGAGAAAAAAGACACTAAATACAATGAAATACATGGAATGCAACGAGATACATTGAATTAAAATGAAGAAAAAGATAGTGAATACAATGAAATACATAGAAATACATTGAAATGCTCTTAAAAAAAAGGTAACAAAATCTTCAAATTGCCCAATCCCAAACTTCAGACTCCGACGACCCATCAGATTCCGACCATGATTCCATAAGCAATTTGAATGTATCTCGCTGTATTTGAAGATTTTGTATACTCTGTTTGACTTTAATAAGGACATCACTTGATTACTTGCTACCGTGATTTGTGTGGTAAGCAAATAATGAAATCTATGATTAAGAATTTTGGCGGCTGTGATCATCCAATTAAAACCAAACAATCTTTTAATCGGGTGAAATCTAACGTAGCTGAAACTACCACCACAGACGAAGGTCCCAGAAGAATCCAAAACATAGAAAAAGTTGAAACCTATTATTCTTGTCTTGATGCAAGAATCCAACCAAAACCAAAGATGTAACCCACCAAAATTCTCAAAGGCCAAAAACACCTCAGGCTTCAAATTTCTAAAACCACCAAATTGAAATAAAATCTTAGGGAACGGCAGGATAAGCTCCATATGCTGTGACTATCAAAATCAAAGCTTAAAGAAGAGAGATTTTAGGATCAGAAACTTTAGACAAAGAGGTTTTTGAACTGGGTTTCTCTCAACCGGATATGAGAGCCGAAGCAATTTTTGAAGTGGGCGTTGCACAAATTCGGTGGAAGGAATAGGAGATCGGAAAAATTAGTGGGATGGGGGAAGAGAATGGGATGTATCAAAGTATAGAGATAAAGAAAATAGTGTAACTGATTAGCGTATTTAGTGGCTTAGGGCTAGGAGTTAACGAAAATTAAATATTTTGCTATAAACCTTAAAGGGTATCTATAGAATATAATTTTTTTAAATGGTATTTATTTAAAATAAATAAGGTGTTAACCTTTACTATAGGAGGTAAAAATTTCTAGAATTTATAGTCAATTACACACAATCTCTAGAATTTTGTGATAATCATTATAACTTGTAAAATTATGGTACCGTCAAAATTTTAAAGAATCGCCCTAGAATTTCTTGCTAAAGATTAATTTCCCAAGACTTTGTTTATGGAGATCAAAACTTAAATGGTGGCACCAAATAATTTTATTTGTATGATTCTCCCATCAAATATCATGAGTTTTTATACCTCTTGGAAAAGGTTTAAAAATACCCTTCATCCACCTATTGGGTTAAATATACCCCTTCATCTACCTTTTTGATTTATTTATGCCCTTTAACTGTTAGATGAATGCTGAATTAAAAATAATTACTTAAAAAAAATATTTTGCAAAATATTTTAATTTTAATTTTTTCATTTTTTTTCAGCTTTATAAAGCACTTTTTTTTTGTCAAAATAGAATTTTTTTTGTTAAAATAGAAAAAAATTGTTTTTAATAAAATATTTTCCTTTTCTAAAAGCTAAAAAAAATATTTTTAACAAAGTATTTTTATTTTTGAAAAATATTTTTTTTCAGTTTTTTAAGCATTTTTGTTGTAAAAACCAGAAAAATAAATTTGTGAAAACTGAATTTTTTTTTGTAAAAACTGAAAAAAATATTTTCGTTTTTTAACAAAATATCTTGTTTTTTAAAATCTGAATTGTTTTTTAAAAAAACAAAAAAAAAATGAAAAAGAAAATATTTTTCAAAAACGAAAATATTTTGTTGAAAATATTTTTTTCAGTTTTTATAAAACGAAAATATTTTTGTTAAAGACAATTTTTTTATGTGTTTACAATTTTTTTTTTCCAGTTTTTACAAAAAAAATGAATTTTTTTTACAAACTAAATTGTTTTTTGCAAAAATTGGAAAAAAAAAGATTTTACTAAATTAGTGGACTACTGGTGCATTAGTTTAAAAATAAAACTATTTTGCAAAATATATTTTTTAAGTAATTATTTTTAATTGAGCATTGACCTAACGGTCGAAGGGTATAAGTGAACCAAAAAGTTGGATGCAGGAGTATTTTTAGCTCAATAGGTGGATGAAGGATATTTTTAAACATTTTTCAATAGTTTAGGGGTATTTTGAACCATTTTCCGAATCAGATTAAAGATTACATTTTCTTTTTGTCTATTAGATTACATCAATTAATCAAAATTGATTATTTAAGTCATTTTCAGTTCCATGTGGTATATAATTTATTTTCAAGAATACCCCTACAACCAAAGGTTATCCTTTTCATTCCATTCCTTTCCATATTTGGAGTAGAAAAATGTCGTTTGCAGAAGAACAAAGAAATTAACCTTTTCTCCACATCTCTGTTTGGATCTACAAGCCTAAAACAGCAGTTATTTTCGTAATTAACCAAATCAATTAAATTCTCATGTGTTAATTATCCTCTTCTGATTATCAAATCTCTAGATCGAGATCAAAGGAACCTCGATCAATTGTTCCCTTTCGCGCCCAAAGGTCAGAAATTTTTGATAAAAAATCATTTTTCTCCTTTTGCTATGCGTTTATTATGTATGATTAATGTTTTCGTATTATCTCTGATGTTTTAGAGTTTGACTTTTTGTGGGTTTTTTTTTCAATTTTGGAATTTATGGTATTATTGTAGTTAATGATCTTCCATGCTGGATTTTTGCTAGTTTATTTGCCGTCAATTTGTAGAATTTGCAAAGTTTTGATATGTAGGTTGAACCTAAATTTTTTTTTCTTTTAATTTGGTCAGCATTTATTTCTGTAAGTTAGAAAAGGTCCTCCGTTTGGTGGTATATCCTAGGTTTGTGAATCTATACTCGTGCCCGCGTGTGCGTGTGTCTATAAGTTAGATATGGTGTTGCATACAGTGGAGGAGCTAGGAATTTATATAAGGGGATTCGAAGAAAATATGGAATGCCATAATTAGAATATGAACCTATAACCTATCGCAACTCTTGAACCCCCTTTTTCACTATACTAGAACTTTTCTTCATGTCAAGGGGATTCAATAGTTTACATATAACCAGAAAAATTAATTTTTATCCTATTTGGCGTTGTATAATTTTTCAACGAAGGGGATTCAGCTGTACAATCAGTAGAATTAATAAAGTTTTGATATGGTATTATTTTGGTTATTTATGAAATGATCTTCGATGCTGGATTTTTGCTAGTTTATTTGCTTTCAATTTGTAGAATTAATAAAGTTTTGATATGCAAGTTGAACCTAAATTTTTTATTTTCTATTGGTCAGCATTTAATTCTGCAAGTTAGAAAAGGTCCTCCTTTTGGTCGCATATCCGAGGTTTGTGGATCTATACGTGTTTGCGCACGTGTGTGTCTAAAGTTAGATATGGTGTTGCATACAGGGGCAAAGCTAGGAATTTATACCACGGGATTCAAAAAAAATCTAGAATGTCATAATAAGGTTTTAAACCTATGACCTACTGCAACTTTTGAACCCCCTTTACAACTATACTAGAGTTTTTCTTCATGTCAAGGAGATTCAGTAGTTTTTATATAACCAGAAAAATTGATTTTTTTCCTATTTACGATTTTTTGACGAAGGGGATTCAGTTTTGAATCCCCTTTCCTCTACTTAGTTCAGTCACTGGTTGCATACACCACATTTTCAAGTTTCAGTCTTTCCTGAGATTTGAATTTGTGCTGATTAAATATGTAGGGGGAATAGCTTTTTCTCTAAAGTCATGTTGTAGGCTGTTACTTGCTTTTTACAGTGTGAGTCCTAACTATTATTAATTGAGGAAGTTTTCCTTATTAAAAAAGATAAAATCTATTGTTATAATTGAGGAAGTTAAAATCATGAATTTCTTCAGGTATTGTAATTAAGTTACTGACTATAGTTGAGGGATTTAGGCTACAAGTATTCTTCTCTTTTTCAAAATTTTACTTCAGGGATTGTTAGTGTGCTCATTTGACATGATCTCTGTGCAGATCCAGGCAAGTCTTCGTGTTTCCAATGCTTGCCTTTTTTGTTGTCCATCCCTGTGGGTGGAATCTTTGATTTGATAAGGAGCTGGCTTTGTAGAACCCTAGATAGAGGAGAAGATGATGCATGATGCATGTTTATGTGATTTTTCTGCTTTAAAAATGATATCTAATCATTTTGTTTTGGGTCTGAATGCATTTATGGATTGACATAGTGTTCAAAGGCCAACAATAACTTGGTCTTTCTCTATATGGATGCTTTGGTGCTTTAGTATTGAGGTGCTTTATGAGTATCTTGTCCCATATTTGACTTGGAAGTTTGTTTAATGTACACTGTCTCAATTCTTGAATGTAGTTAACTTTTGTGGTTAACCTTTGTAGTTTGTAGGTAATTTAGTAGGGGTAAAATATGTCCCATCAACAAGAGGATGATGCTGATTACATGGCAAATGAATATGAAATGGAAGCTATAGATGATGATATGGATGATGAGTTTCATGGCAGAGATGTTGATGCTTCTGATTCAGATGCAGATGAGTATGACTACATGGTTTGTGAACTCATCAATAAAAAGCTTAGTTGTTTTGTACAAGGGCATATTAGATGTATTCATTTTGTTTGGATGATTGTGCTTTCAGTAGCTGAACCTATTAAATTGTTTTCTTCTTGAAGAATAATAAAATGCAAGATACCTCTGCTGCTGAGGCAAGAAGAGGTAGAGACATTCAAGGGATTCCCTGGGAAAGACTTAGCATAACCAGGGAGAAATACAGGCAAACGAGATTAGAGCAATATAAGAACTATGAAAATGTTCCACAATCTGGGGAGGCATCAGAGAAGGTAAAATAGATGTGTTTTTCTTTTGGTTTTCTAATTGGCCTGAGTGAGGACGTTTGTGTCTAATGGGGTCATGGGCGGCTCTATCCTTTTGCTTTCAACAGGACTGCAAAGCCACAAACAAAGAGGCTTCGTACTATGACTTCAGACGTAATTCAAGATCTGTTAAATCAACAATTTTACACTTCCAGGTAATTCTAGCCTCTTTACCTTTTTCTTTAGTATTGGTTATTTACACTGTATGGAAGGAACTAGATTAAGAATATGTTTGAGGGTTACTTGAAGACGACATTATTATGGAGTGAACGAACTAGGTTGAATGCTGATATAGAATTGTGCATGTCAATGTAAATTATCTTATTCTTTTAGGCAAGTTAACTTATGATTTTGTCACAATAAATCTTAAGCTTTTTTTTTTTTTTTTTTGTTTCACAATGTAGCTGAGGAACTTGGTGTGGGCAACCTCCAAGCATGATGTGTACCTTATGTCACATTTTTCCGTCATTCACTGGTCATCCTTGACCTGCAGCAAAACTGAAGTTCTGAATGTATCAGGGCACGTAGCACCATGTGAGGTAGGTGTTCTGAACGTGGAATCCACTGGTTGTTTTAGGCATACTTGGTTATGACCTTTTTCTTTTTATTTTGGCATTATAGAAGCATCCCGGGAGCCTTTTAGAAGGATTTACACAGACTCAAGTCAGCACTCTTACGGTGAAAGACAAGTTGCTTGTTGCTGGGGGATTTCAAGGAGAACTTATTTGCAAGGTATGAGTGGTTTGGACCGTTTTACTCTTTGCTTTTTTGGGCATCAACAACTGGAGCATGTACCTGCACCTTTGAAGCACTAGTTACGTTTGGGTCATGGTGCTGAATTTGCAGTTTTATCTTCACCTTCAGAAAGTGAAATTATTTCCCTAGTCTCTAATTGTTCTTGAAACTATATGCAGTATTTAGACAGGCCTGGAGTTTGCTTCTGTTCCCGGACAACATATGACGACAATGCAATTACTAATGCTGTTGAGATTTATAACACTGCCAGGTATTATGTTTATCCTGCATACTCCTGAAACATGCTATTTCTTAGTGAGAATGAAGTTAACTGAGATATCTTTTGCTCCTCAGTGGCGCACTTCATTTTATAGCTTCAAATAACGACTCTGGAGTTAGAGATTTCGATATGGAGAAATTTCAACTGTCCAAGCATTTCCGTTTTCCCTGGCCAGTGAATGTAAGTCTGTACTGCATGTGTTATGGGTGCACACATGCCCCAAAATATATATGTCGTAGTGTATGTATACCAAGAAGGTTTACTAATTATGTGCTACTAGCGCATGCCATTAGTGATGCAGCACTAGCACTAATAATTTGCTAGTTTTTATTGATTTTCAAAATAGAATTATAATTTATGAATAGCTTAGGTTGAACTAAAAAAATACATTTGTCATTCTCATACTTCAATGGTTTCAATCTAGGGGTTTTGTATACAGCTATTATTCTAATCACTCATCTTATATTGATTAACACACGCCTTATCTTCATACAACTCTCTATTTGGTGGTATTAACTTCTTTTTTCCTTTTATTTTTATTTCCATAATAAGGTGTTACATGTTTTCCCCATTGCAGCATGCATCCCTGAGCCCTGACGGTAAGCTTATCGCCATAGTTGGAGATAATCCCGACGGTTTATTGGTCGATTCCAGAAATGCAAAGGTACTTGTGCATTTATCTCCTCCCATAATTCAATTTATCAGAATTGTTCAATGTCTGATGCACCAGTCAGTAATCAAATTTAATGCTTACAGATTGTTTCACCTTTGTGCGGACATGGTGACTTCTCGTTTGCATCAGCATGGCATCCTGATGGCCTAACTTTTGCAACTGGGAACCAGGATAAAACCTGCAGAGTATGGGACATACGGAACTTGTCGAAATCAGTTGTTGCTTTGAAGGGTAACCTTGGGGCTATTCGGTCAATCCGCTACACATCTGATGGCAGATATATGGCTATGGCAGAACCTGCAGATTTCGTTCATGTTTTTGATGTAAAAAGTGGGTATGAGCAGGAGCAAGAAATTGATTTCTTTGGTGAGATATCAGGTCTGTCTTTTAGTCCTGATACAGAGTCCCTTTTCGTTGGAGTTTGGGATCGCACATATGGTAGTCTTCTGGAGTTTGGACGACGGCACAACTACACATACCTTGATACAATAATCTGAGCACTTTGCATGATCTGAGCACTTTGCATGCTGGTTCGGGTATGTTTGCTTGGCTTCAAGGTGGCTCTGGCTTTAACTTTGTAAACCAGTAGCATAGGAGTTAGTAGTTGATTTGGCTGTAAATTTCTTATGTTGTGCAATTTACATTTGTCGCATAAATTGTTGTGCACCATTTCAAGTGTCAGGAGATTTAGAATGGAGAGATGTATAGAAGCGAGAGGAACTCCTGCCGTGAACAAGAAAGCAAAGTGTTGTTTCCATAAGGCGTAGGCCAGAACTGTGATCTTGTGGGGGTTGGGGCGATTTCATCATGTATTTGGGGCGTTGATTCAAACTGAAAGTTGACTCATTGATTTGCATTTGACCACAATTTTCTTTTCTTTCTGAGGGTGAAGTAAGACCAAGCTCATCAGCTTATTATCCTAGGTCGGAACAATTTGTTTTCCCTTTGTTAAACTTGTGCTTACAACTTACAGGTGATCCACACAGAAATTGATGGGACTGGGAAAATGTAATTTCGAGGGTGTAAAACTGTTTTCAATGTGTTAAAAGGGACAGGATATATCTAAGTCACATGGAAAGATGGAATTCTTAGATAGCCTAAAATCTTTTAGAGATTATGCAGCGAACGGAACACAATGAAAGCAAAAGATAGATATAGGTGATATCAACTAGTAGTTGAGATTGAGGCTTAATTATATTGATACAGTCCGGGTTCCGTTGGGAGTGTATTTTTGTTTTTCATTCTGTTTAAAGGTTTGTATGTGTAGAAAATATGGAGAACTTGTGTTTAAAGTCCCAAGTTATTTAAGTATTATATGAAATGGATGGAATGAAACCAATGTTAGAGGATTCATATAGTCGATTTCAACGTGCTTGCGATTGTGGTTTAATTGTTAATAGAGAAATAAACTAGAGATAAGTTGTGACATGTTTTTTTGAAAAAAAAGCTTGATCATTTGGACTGCAACAGCGGCACATTTTGAGGAACCCAAGCTATGTTGCTCAAATCATTCAAAGACGTCAGTGGATGTGTGTCGGATCTTTCAAAAGATATTTTGTTTTGAAGGATCTGAAATGAGTGTGAATAATAGTACTATGGTTCGAGAGAAAGTAACAGTATCTATTCGGACACTACAGTGAAAATGTATTGAATCAAGAATAGACAGTAAATACTTTTATTACGGACGCTTTATAGACAGTAAACGCTTTTATTACGGACGCTTTATTTTGTCTCCACATATGAAAGGCCAGGCCGACACAACAGGCATTGCGATACAAGAGCTTTACCTGGAAAAATAGAAGGAACATGTATCACACATGTAAAATCAGATAAAGTCCCACATGAATATTCCACCATAACGAGCATTCAATAACTAAGTTGCTCCGATACGGGTGGGGGTGTCCGACACGAGTGCGGATCCTTCCAGATGTAAACTCTATGATTCAGAGATATGGATCCTAGTACGGATACGAGTGCGGGGATCCGGCTAAAGATAATTCAAAAAAATAAAAATATATTAATATCTCTAAATTATGAGAAATTTTGTGGAATACTTACGTATAACTTGTAAAGTGTAGATTTCTTTTTTATTCTCAAGTTGTAGATAAGTAAATGATTGATTTCCTAGCTAAGGTATACTATTTTCTTCAAATTTATCCTAGTTCTGGTTCTGACTGCAAGAATCAAATTGCATCTTGTCTCGAATTTTTCTGTCCGTCGGGATCAAAATACTCAAAATTGTTTGACCAAATTCGGTATAGATTCCATACCCACACCCATATTAGTATCGTATCGACACGGATGCGAAACCTAAACTACTATGTTTGAGCAACTTAGTTCAAGAATTGGTACATAAAATTTAAGAAGTAATCTATATTTGTGTCAAGTATTCCTTTTGCTGGTATTGACCCGAATTTAAATGCTCAAAGTCGAATTTGGAGCATTTCAAAAATTTGGAGATCTAACTATAAAAAGACAGGCAGCGTGATACAACATTGTTTTGGTATCTTTCTTTCACCCTTGTGTTCTTTTTTTACTTTCACTGACATAGGATACCAGAGAACTTCATTTTCCTATTGAAGCATATACTGTGGGGAAGGAGGGGGGAGGGTTGCAAGGCGGACGATTTTAAAGGGAAGGCGGAGGAGGGGGAGGGGGAGATTTTGTACGAGAAACTGTTATAGTCACACAAATGCATGACCCCATAAACCTTTTAACCCTTAAGCTTTTAGGACCACATGTTTTAAAATTCTTCTTTTTTCCTTTAAGCTTTGGGTTAAGTCAAACTACATCATCTAAATTAAAACGGAGAGAGTAATTCTCTAATAAGAAATTTTTAATTAATATTATCATATATAGTTTTTAATGTATTTCAAAAGAAAAATTTAGAATGACACCACTTGACAAACAAGTTGTCGCCGACTATATTGCCAACGAGAAGTCACGACTCACGAGTTTTATTTTCTAAACCTTGCTTTATCCAGTTTTTTTTTTCTCCTTCATTTTGGAAGAGATCTAAAGGTTTTTTTTTAAAAAAAAAAAGACAAACAATAATAATGAATTTAAAGAAACTTTATTTTTTCCTTTTCACAATAAGGATTAAAAATGTCTTAAAAACAAGAAGACTTTTTAAAATTTCTTAATAATTTTTCCATAAATTCTCATAATCTCCAACTTTTACATAATTGAAGTCATTTTCCTCATTTTGATGGAAAATACCATAAAAATGATATCCATCGTACCAAATACCATCAAATGACTTGCTCATAGAAAACCTTTTTCTCAAAGTCATTTTTGCTCGTACCAAGCGCATCCTCATCAAATTGGAAAAATAGCACGGGCTAGCTAGTTTTCGGATTGGTCATTCAAAAATAGCTTAGAATAGCCAGCGTTTGTAAAGTCATTGAAATATAGCCATTGTTTTGCTGAAACATAGAAAATTCCAGCATAATATATTGGAGATCGGAGCACATGTGTATGAACTTCTAGCATATTATACTATAACTCCAATATATTATGCTGGAATATACTGGAGTTCCAGTATATTATACTAGAGTATTTTTATTTTAAACAGTGTCTTCGTTCAGATTTATCTTTACATGACTGAACTCCCATACCATTTGCTAGCACAAACAGAAAATGTTGGCCACAAGATTCAAATGCCTTATAGTCACACAAATATTATCACATATTTAAGACTATAAATTTTAATTTTTTTTTAAAACTCCATGTCGAGTAAAACCTGAAACCACATCACATAAATTGTAACCTAGGGAGAATTTGATTTCCGTTGAAATGTCTCGACAACTGTATAATAAATACTACTATAGTTTGGGACTATACTTCTAACTAATCATTGTATTGATCAAAATCTTACCACCAAGCTGCCCACTATCCCGCCTCGGTAAACAGGAGATACACGTCAATAGAGCCCACTCCATTTTTCTTCTGAGATGTCCGACGAATCGGGAAGGGTAACACCTAAATTAATGGTCGGGGTGCACCAACGGCGGTAAAAGCATCAAGTCAAGTCATAAGGACATGGGTCTCACCTATACATAAAAATGAGGTTTTCCAAGAGAAAAGGGGGATCCCGTGAGAGGAGAAAAAGAAGAACCAAGAGTTCTTCAATCCTCATGAAAAATCAATCGCTCCGGGAGAAATGTATGTAAAGCTACCTTCTCATCACTCGATGAGAAGGCCGATATTCAATATTAATAAGATCTATCACGTCGTCTGATATTCTACTAATTTCGTTTAACGTTTCGATTTGGAAGTGATTGCATTTGGCTAAGATTTGCCCCTTCTACTTTTAATTGATTTGTTCAAAGGGATTCTTGCAGCTTTTGAGTCAAACAATTTGGCACTGTCTGTGGGGATTTCTTAGCAAAGATTTTCCCATTCCTTCCCAGATCGAAACAAAAAAAAATGCAATCACTGCTCAAAAGGAGCATGGAGGAAACACCCAACCCACGCGAAACATGAGAGCAGTATAGGGAAGGAAGAAAAGCCGAACAAGCATAGCCGAGCTCAAAGATCTTTTCCCTATCAGTTACCGATACACTAAACGAAACAAACAAGGCCATCAACCTGCCTTCTCCCGCCAGACCAGAACAAAGAGCATCACATCCTCACCTCTCACTCTGCCTATACAAGCACTTAAGCCTTGCGCAGGCCAACGCGTACAAGAAAATATCAATTGAAGGGCAGGATAACCTCAACACAACTGAAACACCCCCTGCCGACAACCTCACTGAGGTGGACGACGGAAGCCAAGCAAGAAAATGATAAGACACGCACTGCACGTGCTAGGGAACAAAGCACTAATGCCTCGTATACATCTGGCACAAGCTATGAAAAGCGGACTGGGACTCCCATGAATAATGCCTAACCCTCCGGGAGTCGAGACGACGACGGGCTATTATTTTGATAAAGTCAAAATAACACCTTTAAGGCTAAGGGCCTTCGCCAAATAAAAAGAAGAGTTGAACCTCGATTGAACGACGACAGGCTGCTATTTCGATAAAGTTGAAATAACACCTTTTAAGGCTAAGGGCCTTCGCCAAATAAAAAAAAAGAGTTCGACCTCGATCGAACAAGACAGGCTGCTATTTCGATAAAGTCAAAATAATAACCTTTAAGGCTAAGGGCCTTCGCCAAATAAAAATAAGAGTTCGACCTCAATCGAACGACGACAGACTGATATTTCGATAAAGTCGAAATAACACCCTTTAAGGCTAAGGGCCTTCACCAAATAAAACCAAGAGTTCGACCTTGATCGAACGACATGCTGCTATTTCGATAAAGTCGAAATAACACCCTTTAAGGCTAAGGGTCTTCGCCAAATAAAAAAGAAGAGTTCGACCTCGATCGAACGACGACAGGCTGCTATTTCGATAAAGTCGAAATAACACCCTTTAAGGCTAAGGGCCTTCGCCAAATAAAAAGAAGAATTCGACCTCGATCGAACAACAATGGGCTGCTATTTCGATAAAGTCGAAATAACACCCTTTAAGGCTAAGGGCCTTCGCCAAATAAAAAGAAGAGTTCGACCTCGATCGAACGACGACAGGCTGCTATTTCGATAAAGTCGAAATAACACTTTTTAAGGCTAAGGGCCTTCGCCAAAATAAAAAGAAAAGTTCGACCTCGATCGAACGACGACAGGCTGTTATTTCGATAAAGTCGAAATAACACCCTTTAAGGCTAAGGGCCTTCGCCAAATAAAAAGAAGAGTTCGACCTCGATCGAACGACGACAGGCTGATATTTCGATAAAGTCGAAATAACATCCTTTAAGGCTAGGAGCCTTCGCCAAATAAAAAGAAGAGTTCGACCTCGATCGAACGACGACAGGCCGCTATTTCGATAAAGTCAAAATAACACCCTTTAAGGCTAAGGGCATTCGCCAAATAAAAAGAAGAGTTCGAACTCGATCGAACGATGACAGGCTTCTATTTCGCTAAAGTCGAAATAACACCCTTTAAGACTAAGGGCGTTGCTTATGATTCTTGTCAGTTGAAGCCCCATGAGAAGAACTACCCCGTTCATGATTTAGAGTTGGTTGTCATAGTTTACGCATTGAAGATTTGGAGGCATTACTTGTATGGCGTATCTTGTGAGGTGTTCACTGATCATCGCAGTCTTCAGCATTTGTTTAAGCAAAAGGATCTTAATTTGAGGCAGCGGAGATGGTTGGAGTTGCTTAAGGATTATGATATCACTATATTGTACTATCCGGGTAAGGCTAATATGGTGGTCGATGCCTTGAGCCGAAAGGCAGTGAGTATAGGGAGTTAAGGGGCCCCTCCAGGAGTCTGCACACCTCTAGTGAGCGCGGGTACCCATTGTGATGTGAGATCGAGCCCGAGGGGCTGGTAATGTTCTGAGATGTTGCCCAAGGGGCGAATTTGTTGATATTGTGCCCGAGGGGCGAACTTCTATTTGTTTACCTTACTTTAAATGTCCGTCAATTACTTGTTTATTGTTGAAAAGGGATTTTTACTTGACTTTTCACTGGTTTACTGCTTTTAAATGGTTTTACTGCTTCATTATAGAATGCCTTGTGCCTTACGTGTTTTCTTACTTTCAGTCCTTATTTACATTTATTACTCACTAAGTTGGAGTACTTACTTTACTCCCTGCACCCTGTGTGTAGATTCAGGCGTAGCTGGTCCCACTCTCGAGTGCTGATTCATTCCAGCTTCATGCGTTTTTTCGAGGAGTCTTTAGGTAGATATTGACGTTCGCATCCGAAGCTCCTCCCTATCTCTTCCTTTTATATTCTTAGTTCAGTATCAAACTCTGTAGTCACATTTGAGTATTTAGTGTTGTTAGATGCTCGTGACTTATGACACACCGGTTAGGGCTGTGCTGGGTTGTACTTCTGCACTTTATTGACATTATCTGCTACTTAATATTATTAAATCATGTTTTAGACTACTTTATGTTGTTTAACTGTTTTAAAAAGTGAATTGAGTTTAATTGGATGGCCTTGTCTTCACGAGAGGCGCCATCACGATCGGGTTCTGATTTAGGATCGTGACACCCGACGGACACAACTCTCTATCAATACTAACCTACGAAACAATATAACAAGAAAAGATTTAAAGCATATGAACAACAAGGGCCTCATACTGATATAACTTCCTTCGCGGTACACAGCCCGGTTCAAACACATCAAATCACATGAAATCGCGAGGTCCCGCCCTCAACTCTGAATCACAAGTAGGGTACAATTCAAACCAGCTCGAAACTCTCACTAGATCAATTTTGTCACAATTTACAACAAGTGTTGGCTCCTACACTGATGGAGCATAAACATCACGGCTCGTAGCCAAAAATACTCATAAATCACATCAAGTCTACCGAAAAGGACAAAAGGAATTTACTACTAGTCTCATAACTCTCAACACTGAATAAAATAGAAGATAGACACGAGATATCACTCATAGAACCTCCCAACAGGGTAACACATAAACAGAGTGCAAATCATGAAGCACACCCATAATTGGAGCAACAAATAGGGGAACTCACCCCGATAAGCAAAACTGTAATGAACTACAGATGGTGCTCATCTATAACAAACCGAAAGCATACTTGAATGACATCATCTGGCATAGCGGCCTCAAGCCTGCTATATGAAACACATCAACGGGTCAGGCCTCCCTCTCTTGGCGCCCTCAACTCACCTGAATACCTCGTTGTCACACATCTGCCCGAAATCGGGAGAAATCTCTCACCATATGGCTAGTATCTCCACACTCAAAGCAACCCCTCTACTGACGTGGTTGTGGGAACTGTGTTGTACGGGTACTTTGAGACCCATGAACCATGAATTGTTGTGCGAAGCCTGAAGCGCAAACTGAACTGGCTAACCCACGAAACCTCTACCAAGTCGCACCTTGCCTCCAAAATAAGGACCAGCAGGCCTCTCTGGTCTACGAGGCCTTCTCGCCTCCCCGAACTCTCTCTCCTGATCTCGTCTATCCTTTCGCTCCCGGTCCCACATGCCTTCTAACAAGCGAGTAATCGCTACCACCTGCTGAAACGAAATATCTGACTCTAACTCCCCAGTCATAGTGAACCGGATATCATGCCTGAGCCCCTCAATAAATCTATGGACTCGCTATCTAACTGTGGCAACCGAGGCAGAGCATGTTTGGCCAAATCACTGAATCTGACGACATACTCTAATACTGACACGGTGATGCAGCTGTTCAAACTCCGCGCGCCAATGTATCCCGAAGTGACTGAGGTACAAACTCTCTCAAAACATCCCTAAAAACCGATCCCATGTAAGTGAAGTTGCATCGGCCGGGCTACCCAACTCATAGGCCCGCCACCACTGATAAGCTACTCCATTAAGCTAGAACGTAGTAAAAGCAACTCCACCCGGCTCTACAATAACCATAGTGCGCAGAATGCGATGACACTCCTCTGTAAAAACACCGTGCGCTCTCTGAAGCCAAACCACTAAATGTAGGAGGGTCATATTCCTTGAACCTTGCAAATCTAAATTACCCTTCCTCAAATGTTGATGCCTTGGCTATAAGCTAAACTGGGACCACAAGTTGCATCGCCCTAACACCTGGAATTTGACCAACGTGAACTCGGTGCTCTAGCTGCGGCATGTACTCCTCGACGGCCTCTATCTCTACCTCTAGCGACACCTGCTCCGAAAGCAGTGTCATCGATAATCGCAACTCGTGTCCTCACCTTCGATGAGAGAATGGAAGGATAAAAGTTCGAACTCCGATATCAATAAGCTTGCACGATAGGAATGAATGAAGTGAGATTGTCCTAATAGTTCCATAGCATCTCGAAGATAAGTAAAGACATTTCTGTACTTCGCAAGACTCTACTAAACTCGCTTAGGACTCGTAGCACCTATGAACCTAGAGCTCTGATACCAACTTGTCACGACCTAAATTTCCCTCCGTTTAGGTATCGTGATGGCACCTATTCTTAGGGACTAGGTAAGCCTAGCTCATACTGAAATGCTACAATAATAAATAAAATTTAACAATCTTAAAGCAGAAATCTCTACAATATTAATAATTCCCAAAATCCGATAGTAAAAGTCATAAGCTCTACAAAGTTTCGCTACAACTTCTAAACACAACCGTATGGAAATAAGTACAACAGTGTAAATGCAAAATAGGAAGGTGACTCTAAAGCCTGCGAACGCAGTAGCAAGGTTATCTTGAGTTTCCTCGGCAAGAATCCGCACAGCTACTATCGAACAATACCTGGATCTGCAAAAAAGTATGCAAAAGTGTAGTACGAGCACACCACATCGGTGCCCAGTAAGTATCAAGACTAACCTCGGTGGAGTAGTGACGAGGAACATTCAAGACATCTACTAGCCTAATAAACTGAACAAGTATAAGTATAGAAGCAACATAACATAATATCTATATAAAGACTACGCGATATGGCTACAACACAGTAATGGCAATAAGGAAATAAAACAGCAAGTAACAGCGGGATACCGAAATAAGAAAACAGAAAAATGAACGAAAATACAACCCAACTCCGAAATCATAAATACAGCAAAGACAAGTTATAACTCCGCAGCTATGACAATTTTCACCTTAAGTCTTAACCAGCAAACGTCAATCAAATAGTCAAACCTTTCAAGTGATAGAAATGTTTCGAAATATGCATCCTTCAAATAAATGTTATTTTCCAAAATAGTTCTTCCAAAATAAACACTTTTCGAATATAATCTTTTCAAGTAGATAACCTTCGAATAAAAGTCACCCTGCGACACCTCGTCTTATATTCATACAATACAGGTCTCAGTACCTGAACCCTAACACTTGGCATCCTGTGCCCTCATCGCCATATAATCATACTGACAACTCACGTGCCAAATAGAGCCATTCTCACATGGAAGACAAATAAACAAGGGTGTGCGTCTATACTCGACGATACCAAGAAGCCTCATATCCGATAAGGGCGCTTAGCCACGTATATGCTTGTGCTGGTGTCCTAATATAGTTCATACCAGCTAGTAAGTATAAGGAATATAACGGACATTACAAGGAATTTTTACACAAGGATAGGATCAATGAAAACAATAACTCAAACCATAGTGATATTAAAAAAGGATCTCCAAGGATATCATCCCGTAGTCCCAAACGTAAATGTGCAGAAGATCTCCTGAAATATCGTTCCGTATGACAAATCGTAAATATATAGGGGAATCCCCCGGAATATCGATCCGTAGACCCAAAGTAAATATACAGTACAGGGGTATCTCCCGGGATATCGGCCCGTAGTCCCAATTATAAGTGTGCATAGGGATCTCTCGGAATACCGATCCATAGTCCCAAAGTATATGCAGGAAGATCTCTCGAAATACCGATCCGTAGTCCCAAAGTAAACATGCAAGGGGATCTCCCGGAATACCGATACGTAGTCCCAAAGTAATACACAACAGCAACAATGACAATAATACAAAGCACGACAAGTAAATCAACTCAAGAAATGTAAATCATGGAAAAACTGTAGGACCAGCTCACAAGGAGTAACCATAGAAAAGAATGTTGGCATAAAGGGAACAGTTCAACAAAAAGGGAAATCTAACATGTAACAATGATCCCACAACATACAAGTCAATAACAAGGAAATCAACACAATTCAAGTAGTCCCAAATAAAAGCAAGCCAACAAAGGTATATATTATCTAACTCCTTTTAAGGTTGGACAAATACAAGGATATTCGACAGTTTAATTAAGGAAAGATGGTCTTAGCTTCACTTAAGACTAAACAATTTCGGGAGGGGTAAATGATAAATTCTCAATAAGACATGCAGCTACAAAAAGATAGCATGACAATAGGAGAGGCAAAATTCTTCAGTTAAATCAAATAGAATATCAATTAGACAATAAGGGTGATTCATAAAACAATTAATTCCAGTTAAGCATGTAGAGGTGAAACTAATAAATAGGAAACTCAGTCATGTCAAGAACACATTCATACACAATGAATATAAAGACCTAAGAACCCTAAATTTTCCACAAATAAGTTCGAGCACGTACTCGTCACCTTGCGTACACGAATTACAATCAATACAGAAGACTCAAATCCTAAGGGAAAGTCCCCCACACAAGGTTAGGCAAGATACTTACCTCAAAGACGACAGACCGATACTCTATAATGCACTTCTCGGGTGAAAATACCTCTGGACGACTCAAATCCAACCAAAATAACTTCAAAGCACAAATAAAACACATAAGAAACTATTCCGGATCATAAAGTCTCAATCTTTAACAAAATTCAAAAATCATTCCAAAAGTCGACCCACGGGCCCGCACCTCAGAACCCGACAAATTTGACAAAATTCGAATACTCATTCCAATATAAGTTCAACCATATAAAAATTATCAAATTTTGATACTATTTGGTCCCTCAAATCACGATTTTTTTATTTTAGAACTTTTCTTCAAAAACCAACTTCTTCTCCAATCCAAAACACAATTTAAATGATAAAAATGAAGACAAAACCATGGAATATGTTAGATTCTAGGTGAAGAGAACTTACCCAATCGATTTGCTTGAAAATCCCCAAAAGAAGCTCCTAAATCCGAAGTTTATAACTCAAAATATGAAGGAAATTGCCAAACCCTCGATTTATATGATTCTACAGAACTTCCACACCTGCGACCAACTTAACCGTATCTACGCAACCACATCTATGCCTGACCAATCGCACATGTGTTCCACTCCGCTTTTGCGCCCAGGGATCCGCTCATGCGGCACCGCACGTGCGTTCCAATTCTCCGCATCTACGGAGAATGCCTAGACCAACTCCTCTCGCATCTGTGCTTCCTTCTTCGCACATGCGACCATCGCACCTGCGCCTGGGGTCCGCAGGTGCATTTACACCAGAACTCAGCCTCCCCAAAACCATGGAAAATCATCTGCGATTCGTCCGAAACACACCTGGGGCCCTTGAAACCCCGTCCAAGCATACCAACAAGTCATATAACCTAACACGGACTGGCTCAAGGTCTCAAATCACATCAAACAACACCGAAACGACGAATAACACCATGAATCGAACTTAAGAACTTTCAATTCTTCCAACTTCGAAAACTTGTGCCGAAACAAATCAAATCAACCCGGAATGATGCCAAATGTTGCAGACGTGTCCAAAATGACATAATGGAGCTTTTCTAACTCTCGGAATCACATTCCGACCCCGATATCAAAAAATTCAACTATAGGTCAAATTTTTTCATTTTCCAAACTTCAACTTTTTCAACTTTCGCCGAAATACCTCAAATTATTCTACGGTCCTCCGAATCTGAATCCGGAAGTGCGCCTAAGTCCAAAATCACCATACGAAGCTGTTGAGATCATCCAAAACTAATTTCGGGACCGTTTACACAAAATGCCAATTTCGGTCAAATTATCACCGCTTAAGCTTCCAAAACTAGAATCCTTCTTCCAATTCGACTCTGAATCACCCGGTAACTGAATTTAACCATGCACGCAAGTCGATACACATAATATGAAGTTTTTCGAGACCTTATGCCACTGAACGGAGCTTCAATTCTCAAAACAACTTGTCGGATCGTTACAATATATCTTCCTCATAATTCGAATATCAATAAATTAGTTAACGAATTACCTAAAATCAAAACAAATTGAAGTGAGGGGCGAATAAGTAGTTACCTTCACTAAAGACCAATTGTGTCAAAAGACCAAACCAATAAAAGTCTTCTTAATCTCTATTTTTCTCTGATTTTTCGGGTTTTCGGTTTATTTCGAGGTTTTTTTTTTTCATAAAGTCTTCATAGAACAAACATAGAATTTATGCTCCAAAAATATCTATAATCCTAGTAAGACATAATTATATAAGGTGTTTTTCAAGAAAATCACGTAAAATATGAGATGAGCTATGGTATTGTACGCAAATATTCAACAATAAGGATAATAAAATCCCATAAATGAATATTATTAATAAGTCATAATGAAAATAAACATAATCTAAAATTACTAAGTTGCTAAAATAAGTAAGAGTAACAAGTACTATTTTTGCATCACTAAACACTAAAAAAAAAGTTGTGCATTTTATGTAAATCATGGAAAAACTAAAAAAATAAATATCGAACGCTACTGTCATTCCTAATACAATTTAATTGAATGTATTTTATTAGTATTAATATTGACTATAAAACTTATTGAAGCATTCAACAATTGCAAGTCCAAATTTAAAATTATATGTTAAAAAATAAAATTATGAAAATATTTGCGAAATATTTATAGACTATACTACAATAAATATTTTTATATATTAAATATATTTAAAACTTCTATATTTGTAATGTCGGGTTGGTTTAATCTTAATTTGACTTTTTTTAATTTAAAACCAAATCAAACCAATTGTGGTTGATTTTTTTTTTTCAACACCAAACCATAGTCGGATTTTTGTGAGTTTGATTCGGATTATCGGTTTAGTGCGATTTACCGATTTGTTTTGTACACCCCTAATCACAGAAATAATTTTAAGGCTCCCTTCAAATTAGAAATTGAAATTAAAGACACAAATTGAACCAGAACAAAGAAATGAAAGTTGAAGTCACAATTTTGCCACTATACAAGCATAAGCTACTGCATTACAAACTAGGAAAGACAAATCAACAAGAAGACTCTTTTCTCTTTCAACCAAAGAACTTAGGATCATATCCATTACTAGAAGTGGCAAGAATATAATAAGCAACGATATGACCAATAGAGCCCCAAGCAAGAACATCAACTATGTTGAAACCAACAGGGTCATTAGATTTTAGCAAACTAACATATTCTTTGGCTCTAGAATCACCAGCTTCAAAATGGCTAATTCCATTTTGCTTAGGCAATCCTTGTTTGGCCACATTCTCTCTTTGGAAATTGAAGAAAACAAATCTTCCCAAGAAAAGTGATAGTCCTGTGCTCAAGCTGATAACAAGTGATGTGTTGAGCTCAGCCTTAACAACAAGATTGCACCTTTTCTTTATGGGTTTGTAGGAATTGGCCTTATTGTTGAGAATAACACAAGAATCAGTTGGTTTGTTAAGAGGTCTTAGACCTTGAAATGTTGGTGCAGAGAACAAAGTAGAAGCCATAATTATTAATTACAGCAGAGATTTTTTTTTTTTTTTTTTGGTGGAGAAGGGGATACAGGGAATTGATCTTTAATTGGATATATAAGTGGATATTTCCTTGGAAAAGTTGGAAGATGAGGTTGGCTTTGGGAGAAAAGAAATAGATTTTGTTAGGATAAGAACGAGGCAAAGAAAGATTTTGGATGGTGAGATGGCTTTGCTTCATTGGTTCTTCTTGGATCACAGATTCTTGCCCCAAACATTTTCCAAGAATTTGAGTCTGAAAAGTTTTCCCTTTTTATTTTAGACTTCTAAATAGGGTGTTCAAACCCAACAGATAAAATCGCACCAAATCGAAAAATTAAACCAAATTGATTAAAAAATCCGATTAGGTTTGGTTTGACTTAGTTTGGTATTGAGTAAAAAAAATTCGAACCAAACCGTTATATAAATATATAAATTTTATTTATATTTTAAGACTTTATAGTGAATTTTCTTTAGAAAATGTAGAAATATTTGGGATCCTCTCATGTATTAACCTTGAAAGCGTAAATTAACCAAAAATTATTGTTAGACGACTAAGAAAATAACTATCATGTGTTACTAAAAAAATCTCCCATTAGAATATATTAATAAATCATATATTTGTCAATTTTTTCCATATTTACTAAACATATATTCACTTATCAAAGACTTATCTATAATTTTAACAAAGTAAGATTGAAATAATATTCATTTAACAAAAAAACCCGAAAACCCGAAAAACCCGACAAAACCGAACCAATCCAAACCAAAATCGAACCAACCCGGTCCATGTACACCCCTACTTCTAAATATTAACATTTGGGGGTCGTTTGAGATAAAGGAATAAGGCATAATTAAATTTGTGATTAAATTTAAGATGAATTTATTTTATATTTAATTAAAATAAAATCGTAGTATAATTAATTTCGGAGTTAAATATTCCAAAATTATAGTATTTTTTTATCATACGAAGAATGGGATAACTAATCCCAAAATAATTAATTATGAAATAACTTATTTCTTAACCAAACAACCCCTTAATCTTAAATGTTTTGTGTACTTTTCATCTTCGTGCGACTCAATTTTCTACGTCGGTTTTCAACTTAACTTTAAAAATTATTATTTCTCAAATCAAACATCTGTTTATGTCCAAACGCTATCTTTGGAGAATCAATTGAAGAAAAAAAAAAGAAACTTGTAAGGAAGTGAAAAAAAGGTTCTTCTTTTCATAATAAATACTGATGTGCTAACATAGAAGCATTAAATCAAAGGTACTACATTTCATTTCTTTTAAAATAATATGTCAATATTACGTAAATTGATCTCGTGGACGTGAAAGCCAACAATAATTTGGAAATGACGAGTTATATTCTTCTTCTTTTGTTTCAACGAGGAGTTATATTCTATAGTCCAATAATATTACCTTACTTCGTAGTATGAGCTAGGGGTGTACAAAGGAAACCGACAAACCGCACCAACCCGATAATCCGAGTCAAACCGAGAAAAAAAATCCGACTATGGGTTGGTTTGATTTGGTTTGGTGTTGGAAAAAAAAAACCCGACCATAATTGGTTTGGTTTAGTTTTAACTAAAGTCAAACCGAAACCAAACCAACCTGACATTACATATATAGAAATTATAAATATATTTAATATATAAATATACTTATTGTGATGTAATTTATAAATATTTCAAGATTTCATAATTTTATTTTTTGAGGTATTATTTCAAGGTTGGACTTAGAACTTTTGAATGTTCCAATAAGTTTTATAGCCATTAACATTAGTAAATTAAATAGTGCTAACAAAAGCCCAAACCAAAATCAAATCAATATTAATACTAACAAAAGACATTTAATTCAATATTACGAACACGAATGTATTGAATATCTATGTTTTGTTTTGCAATAATTTAGATAAAAATGCATAACCTATTTTTATTTTTTCTTTAGCATTTAGTCATGTATTTAATACTCCCTTATTTTAGCATGATTTAGTAATCTTAGATTATGTTTATTTTTATTATGGCTTTTTAATTAGCAATATTTATATTACATAATTTTATTGTCTTTATTGTTGAATATTTTAGGATAATGCCATGACATATCATATTTTGTATTATTTTCTTGGAAAATACTTTATATAGTTGTTTCTTACTAGGACTAAAGAAATATTTTGAGCATAATTTATATGTTTTGTTTTACGAAAATTTTACGGGAAAAAAATCCGAAAAAACCCGAATAACCCGAAAATCCGAGAAAAACCGAGAGTGAAAACCCCGAGTTTTATTAGTTTGGTTTGGTCTTTAGATTTAATAATCCGACACAATTGGTTTGATTTGGTAATTGTAAAATCCGAACCAACCCGACCTATGTACACCCCTAATATGAGCCAACAAAAAGTCCTAACACAAGACTTGCTTGTAATCAAAATATTTCCAAATGAATAGACTCGAAACAAGATTTTTTCTTTTCTTCCCAACATTCGAAACTAGGGGGTGCAATATAGAAAAATTATATTGTATATATAAGGTCTAATTTATTTATTTATTTATATATATACTAGTAGATATTAAATCTCTCTTATTTCTTCGTTATTTACTTTTTTATATTTTAAATTCTTTTACTAAAAATTCTAGCTTTCTAGCTTCGCCGCTGCTGATATTCCAGTGTTAGAAGCCAAATTTCAATTGCATCAGTGTAGAATAATGAATTTGAGACCTCCTGCTTTCAATTCAACTTTGAAAAACCTTTTGGATCAACTTCCAACAAGAAAAGATTTAGCAACTTGACTAGATTGTCTCTTTGAGTTTAGATTTTTTATTATAGATCACGGCAAACTTAGAAGTACTTACAAAAAAAAAATGGCAGTATGGTGCATTAAGCTCTTGCTATGTACAGGGTTCGGAGAAGGGTAGGACCACAAGGGTCTGTACGCAGCCTTACCCTGCATTTCAGCAAGAGGTTGTTTCAACGGCTATTAAAAGGTTGAAAAATGCACAACCGTATCTTGGACCAATTAAGTCACATAGTACATAAGGGAGGAGAATAGGAAAATATGAATGATTAGGTTCAAGATATCACTCGTCCGAGTTGGATATCTTATCCATATATTTTCTTTTATCAGAAAAAATGACCTTGATCAATTTTAGAGATCTAGAGAAAACTAAAATTTTAACTAGAAAATTCCCACAGACAGCGCCAAATTGTTTGACTCAGAAGCTATTAAACACTTTTTAAGCAAATCAATCAAAAGAGATGAAGGGGTAAATCCTAGTTAAAGATAATTAACTCTAGATCCGAGATGAGTAAGAGGAATAGAAAGACATAGCCGAGTATAAATGTTGATGGCGATTATGATCAGAGTTAATAGCATAAATAAAGATGCATTAAGTAGCATTAAGTGGCAATAAAATGTAAACAAAGGAAAGGATTCACCCGATCTTAAGCGAGGCGGATCCTCTTTCACTTGATAAAGATAAAGATGAATGATAGACAAATACACAAATCTTAGGATCCTTTTTGGATCTCATGAAATTTGTGGATCACATATCCTCTTTTTCTCTTTTAAGAGATGTGTTTACCTCCTTTCTCCCGATAGGGAGAGAGCCCCCCTCCTATTTATAATGGGGATATCCATAGAAAATCCTAAAAAAGATACAATTTAGAGGGAATATTCGGTAGAATATTCCTTTTGAGTATTCCATAGCAAACTAGCTGTATGATGACGGTCCGACCTTGGCTGTTGATGACGGTCCGACCTTGGCCTGTCTGACCATGATCTTATGTCTCCACGTGCCGAATTTCTGTGATCTAATTTTGACCCATACAGGTTTCTATCCAAACTCAAGTACTTTGGTTTAAGTTACAACCAACTGACAGGTCATTTCCTCCTTAACGGATGCAACTAACCTGAAACCTCTCGGATAATCTAGACTTTGTCGACTTGTCAAGCAATCGATTTTCTGGACATATCCCGATAGAGATTGGAAGATTTGCTAACCTGGAAGAACTTAGACTGAACAGAAACCAACTCACAAGTATCATTCCCCCTACTATTGGAAAGCATTATAAGCTACGATATTAATCTTGTCAGAAAAGAGAGTCGCAGGAATTATACCCTCTTTCTTTGCAAATTTGAGCCTTTTAACAGAGTTAAATCTTGATCATAAAACCTTAGAAGTAGAATACCTTCAAGTGTTGCAAAATGTCAAAATTTGCTATATCTTACCCTGAACCAAAACAATTTAATCGGTTCAATAACCACAGAAATCTGTGTCCTCTCTTCCTTGGTTGTTCTAAACCTTTCTAGAAACAACTTGACTGGATCCCTTCCAAAAGAGCTCAATAACCTTAAAAACATCTTGTCATTAGATGTCTCTTTGAACAGTCTTAAGTGGTGAAATTCGCAGTACACTTGGCAGTTGTGCGACATTGGTTGATCTAATAATGAGAAGAAATTTATTTCAGTGGCTTATTCCTTCCAGTTTCAATTCACTAAGGAGTCTTCAAGTTTTGAATCTTTCTCATAATAGGCTCTCAGGTATGGTTCGAAACTGGAAGGCTTTGCCTCCTTACATCTCTTAAACTTGACATTTAATGATTTGAAGGCGCCCTTCCGGAAAGAGGCATCTTTCACTTTGAGAGTGTGAGCGTTGTTTCTGTGGTGGTGTAACTGGACTAAAACTTCCGAAGTGCAATTTCTTCAGTCATTCAAACAAGCTTAACTTTAAGCTTGTCATGATATCCTTAATGTTGGGGATTTTGTGGCTAGTTGTTATGGTTGGCTCCCTTCTCCTCTATTGATTCCAAAGGACCATACGAACATTTCCTCTTTAGATAAAGAGCTAAACCAACTCCTATCTATGTCCTACAAAAGTATTCTCAAAGCTACCAATGGGTTTTCCGCGAACAACTTGATTGGTGTTGGGAGTCATGGATATGTTTATAAGGGAATCGTCGAAACGGATGAAGGTAAACATGTTGCTATATAAGTGTTGAATCTTTCACAGCATGGAGCTATCAAAAGTTTCATAGCAGAATGTGAGGCCCTGAAAAATGTTAGACATTGTAATTTAGTCAAGCTAGTCACTGCATGCTCTGGTGTTGATTATCGTGGAAATAACTTCAAGGCTTTGGTTTATGAGTTTATGGTTAATGGAAGTTTGGAGGACTGGCAACATCCAGATTACTCAAGAGCAGATGTTCAGCCAATTAGAAGATTGGTGTTTCTGCAACAGCTCAATATTGCTATTGATGTTGCTGGTGCAATCCATTATCTTCATAATGATTGCAGATACCAATAGTTCACTGTCCGTCTGTGAACCATGGATCTCCGATCGGGAAACCAAATCCAAGCTTCGTGGCTAGTCTGCGCTCTTTGGACTTTTTAAACTTAGCGAACTGAAACATCTTAGTAGCTAAAGGAAGGGAAATCAACCGAGACCCCGTTAGGAGCGGCGAGCGAGAGCGGATTGGGGGTTTGAAGAAAAACAAACAAGAGCTTTGTTCCTTAGCTCAAACCGGGCAATGTTCTCCTCGACGATGAATTAATTTCCCATGTTGATGCTTTTGGATTGGCACGTTTCCTACTACTGACTGATAAAACAACATCAAAAATTCAGACAAGTTCTACAACTGTTCAGGATCTATCGGCTACATAGCTCCAGGTAATTTCATAATACATGATCATGGTCCATAATAATTCTAATGATAGTCTAATGATTTGTGATATATATTTCCATTGTAGAGTATGGGATGAGAAGCAAGCCATCAAATAATGTTATCAAAGGTGCGCTTAAGCCCTGAAGCGAGGCTCAAAACATGGTGAGTGGGCGCCTTAGTGTTGTCGTCAAGGCTCTAAGACATATTTTTCCTTGAAAATGAACATAATCCTAAAAAGGTGACACTAGACAATTGTTGTTTCACTTTATCGTAAATTTTCTTCAATTTTTGTCCATATATTTGGTATTCATGCTTATAGAAATTACTCTTGGCTTACACATACATATTTGTAGTTTTTCTCCATTTGCGTCTTTCTTCATTAAAGCTCACGCTTTATTTACGCTTTACGCTTAAAGCCCCAACAGACCTTAGGTTTTTTTGCGTTTTTCGCCTTTGATAACACTACTACCAAAGCATGGCGATGAGTATAGTTTTGGTATTCTCTTACTAGAAATGTTCGCGGGAAAAAGGCCTACAGATGGCATGTTCGGCGGTGAATTAAACCTTCATCATTTAGTCAAGAATGCCATACCTGATGGTGAGGGAGCACTTGAAATAGTAGATCCAGTTCTTAGTTTTGGAAAAGGAAATGATCATAAGCAAAGATCAGAGCTCTCGAATTCCAAGCTTCATGAAAAGGCACAAAACTGTGAGGGGTTTAGCCTCCTTATTTGGAGTTGGAGTTGTTGTTCAATGTATGATACAAGTGAAAGAAAAAATATCAAGGAGGTTGTCAAAGAGTTGTGCTCTATTAGAGATTCTCTTCTTGGTTATTTTATCGTTTATGTTATATAGGTTCCCAATAAAGCATTCTTATAAATAATATGAATAGAGAGCTTTTTGCTTGTGTAAATCATATTTGTTTTCATCAACAAAAGCTATGGAGTTCACGTGAACTAGCTCCGCCTCTATTGTTGCTGCATTCCCCATGCCTGTTGTATAGCAAATGCAGCAATAGGAAATGTTGTATGGAAGTAATATGAAGATAAAAATTAAGATAGTTGTAAGGAAAATGACTTCCGACTATTAGTGATCAGACAAGTCATTTTTCCTGTTTTGATGGAAAATACCATAGAAAAGGCGTCCGTCATAAACCCGTTGCCTTACCACTTGGCCACGCCCAAATACCATAAAATGATTTACTCATGGAAACATTTTCCAGGAAGTCATTTTTCCTCGTACCAGACGCGCCCTCATCAACTTCTATTAACCAATAACCATTATAAAACTAATAACATGAGAGAAAGGAGTTTACCGATGGAAAATTGAACTCCTATACCATTTGCAGGCACAAACAAAAGGTGTTGACCACAAATTTCAAATGACTTATAGCCACACAAATACTATAACATGTTTAAGACTACAAGTTTCAAAAGTTTTCTTCTTCCTGAAACCACATCACATAAATGTAACTGAGGGAGTATTCATTTTCCGTTGAAATATATTGACAACTGTATAATAAATACTACTATAGTTTGGGACTATACTCTGAACTAATCATAAACCTCAAATTTGAACTAAAATTAAACATAAATATATTGAAACCATGGATGAACAAAGAAATGAAAAATGTCGTACTAATAATTCTTTGCCAATGTACAAGCTTAATCAACAAGAAGACTCTTTTGATTTTAACCAAAGAACTTAAGATCGTATCCATTTCTAGAAGTGGTAAGAACATAATAAGCAACAATATGGCCAATAGAGCCCCAAGCAAGAACATCAACTATGTTCTTAGGCAGTGGCGGAGCCACATGTACCAAAGGGGTGTCAACCGACACCCCTTCGTCGGAAAATTACATTGTTTAGCTAGGTAATTTTTCTAAAAATATGTATATATACTATATAATGACACCTCTTGACTTCTTGATGAGTTTGTTTTTTAATATTTTGACTCCCCTTAATAAAAATTCTGGCTCCGCCACTGTTCTTAGGGAATTGATGTTTAACGGGATATATTAGGGATATTGGAATTCCAATGTATAAAAAATGATACTTAAGTTTTAATAGCCTTTGCGAATTATCATCCTAAACTCTAAGAACGTTTTCAGAAAATCAAAACAGCTACCAATTCTCCTAAAACCAACTATTTAATTCATTTATCTTTTGATAGGTTTTTGATAAGTTAAAAACTAACAAAATGACAAATGTCTTCAGTAGCTTAGATTTTTTTTAGAAAAAAACTTATATTCAGTTTTGTGACACTTAATGCTCTCAATACACCTAAATATGCAATTTCTTTTCTTTTTTCAAAAACAACCAGAGGATAAGTACAACAACTCATAAATTACACGTATGCTTAGGTTTCAGAAGAATCAATGCATTCTCCCAACAACTATGCTCCACTAAAACTATCGACACTACTAATTACAAACTCAAAGCCATAAAATCTGGACAATAATGCGAACTCGACACTACTAATTTACACCACAAAAACAGTAAATACTACACAAAAAAAGCAACAGCGCGCAATTCAGCTATACAAGCAAACATCGAGTCCGGAAATCCGAAATATTCAATGCCTCAATATATAACTTCCTCATAATTCGAATATCAATAGATTAGTTAAAAATTACCTAAAATAAATATTAAAAAAATGGAGTGAAGAGCGAATAGGTAGGTACCTTTGAAATTGAAGGTCCCTTCGTCGGAAGGGGCGGAGACGGAGGAGGAAATGGAGGACAGTAACAGTTTATTTCTATGAGTCAGCAGAAAATGACAAAAATGGTCCCTTTTGTTTGAGTATAGATTCAAAGTAGTCCCCTTAGGTATGCTCTCAGTATTTTTAGTCTATCACATTTGCCAGAATTTAACACTTTTGGTCTCAAAGACAAATATTTAAGGCCAAATACATAACTGGACCCTTAAACTTGGCATTTTTTGTCACTTGGGCACTTAAACATAGAGTTGTTTCTATCAGACCCTTCAACTAAACCACATATGTGCCAATTAGGCACTTTGTAGACCATATGAGAAAAACTTTTATAAAAATTATTGGATATGTAATTAGCTGCA
>MU677187.1:0-21733 GCA_026770625.1 Nicotiana glauca | reverse complement strand
GTATAATAAGTTTATCCTTTCAGTATCCGGTTATGGATAAACATTACCCCCGGTAGAAGATTATCCATAGCGGGTATAATAAACTTATCCTTTCAGTACTCCGTTATGGATAAACATTACTCTTAGTATAAGATTATCCATATCGGATATAGTAGCAACTTACACACCAGCTTGTAGTAGCTTACACATCAGCTTGGAGTAGCAGCTTACACAGCAGCTTATAGTAGCTTACACAACGGGTTGTAGTAGCAGCTTACACAGCAGCTTGCAGTAGCAGCTTATACAGCAACTTCCTTTCTTCTATAAATAGAAGAGTTTTCAGTTCATTATGTACATCAGTTTGAATTCGGATAATATATCAGTCTCTCTCTATACTTCTCTTTACATTACAGTCTTTATTTTATAACAAGTTGTTATATATTCTATTTTTGGTATATTTTTGTGTTTAATGCCCTCTTTTTATTGCAGAGTTTAGAATTTGATGGAGCTTTCCTAGTGTTTAAGGTATTTTCTTTCGTAGTTGATAAGAAATATTATTTTTCGAATTTTTTTAACAAGCATTCTCTAATGTATTAAATAGGCAAATTATCAAAACAATGAAATAAACACGCTAAGTTCGATTTTGTACAAGGCTATCTAATTTTTATTTTTAGTGTATAATCTATTATAAGTAATTCTTAAAATTATGTGATACTTTGTGCGAATCAAACCAAATACCAAGAAAAAGAAAAGAAGAATGATTATCTCTTTCAAATTGAAAAGTAAATCATGTAAGCATAAACTATAATTTTACCAGGATCTTGAACGTGATAATCCTACATGTAATCGTCATAGAAAACATACCTGAAGCAGAATCCATTATCTTGAAGCGGAAGCATTAATTGAAACTGGCTTCTCGTCCCTTGCCCTAGCTTTCATTACCGCCGACTTTAAGGATGGAAGAGAGGAAAAGCAGTAACCCTAATGGGTGGGGAGATGACCAATTTATAGAAGTTCTCACTTAATCTGATACGTCCATCAAGTAGTCAATCGGACGGATGATATTTGCTCATTAATTAAATATTAATTATAGGTCTAATCTTATTGGGCCACATATAACGTAGGAAATAACTTACATTCTCCCACTTGGTCCAATAATTACATAATATTAATATTTAATATATGAACATTAGTTGCACATAAACAAATCTCGTCTATAATGTCCATCATAAATACCATAATATGATAAACTAGTAAATGTGAGTTATGACGGTTATATATAATTTGTCTACATACTCCCTTCCATATACTACAGCATTAGTAATTTATCGTATCAGGATAAGCTATAAAATATTATGGTTCACAATAATGTCTCTTTGAGACTTATCCTGTAACATCTCAAAACAATAATGTGCACGCCATTATGAGAAACAGGAAATCACTAATGTATATTAGAAACATATAAATGAGCTCAGAGTGTCAAAACATCATAAATACATCAGTCATAAATACAGCCAAGACACATTCTATGTACATGTTCTTTAAATATCTTTGGCTGTAAACCTTTCGTTAACGGATCTGCAATCATGAGATCTGTTCTAATATGCTCAAGTGACACTCTTTGTTTCTGAACTTCCTCCTTGACTGTAAAGTACTTTAATTCCATATGTTTGGCACCTTTAGAGTACTTATCGTTCTTGGAGAAGAATACTGCTGCAGAATTATCACAGTAAATTTTCAGCAGCTTGGTAATGGTGTCGACAACCCCAAGTCCTGAAATAAAGTTTCATAGCCATAATGCATGAATTGTGGCCTCAAAACATGCCACAAATTATGCTTTCATCGTGGATGTAGAAATGACAGACTGTTTGTCACTCTTCCACGATATTGCTCCTTCAGCTAATTGGAACAAATAACCAAACGTGGATTTTCTAGTGTCAATACATCCGGCAAAATCTGAATCCGGGTATCCAACAACTTCCAAATGCTTGGATCTCCTATACATGAGCATGTTCATTCGTTCCTTTCAGGTACCTCAAAACTTTCTTTGCAGCTTTCCAGTGATCAATTCCTGGGTTACTCTCATATCTTCCTAATATTTCGACCGCAAAGCTAATATCCGGTCTTGTGCAAGTATGAGCATACATCAGAATACCAGCAATAGAAGAGTAAGGAATTGATTCCATTTCTTTTCGCTCTACATCATTCTTAGGACATTGCATGAGACTAAATTTGTCCCCTTTTTAAATTGGAACAATTCCTGTTGAACAATTGTTCATATTGAATCTCTCTAGAATTCTTTCGATATAGCCTTTCTGAGACAATCCTAATAATCCTTGTGATCTATCACGGAATATTTCTATTCCTATAACATAGGATGCCTTGCCCATATCTTTCATTTCAAAATTCTTAGAGAGAAAATCTTTAATCTCACACAATATGCATAAATCATTAGCAGCAAGTAGAACATCATCAACATATAGGACTAAAAATATAAACTTGCTCCCACTGATCTTTTGGTATATACACCGATCAACGGTATTTTCCACAAATCCAAAGGATGTTGTGGTATCATTAAACTTTATATACCGCATGTCGTGAGGCTTGTTTAAGTCCATATATTGACTTCTTTAGTTTACACACCATTTGACCTTTTTCTTTAGTTTCGAAACCCTTTGGTTGGTCCATATACACTTCCTCCTCAAGATCTCCATTAAGAAAGGCAGTTTTCACATCCATTTGGTGTAACTCTAAATCATAATGAGCCACCAAAGCCATAATAATTCTTAACGAGTCTTTCTTTGAGACCGGTAAAAATATCTCTTTATAATCAATGCCTCCTTTTTGAGTATAACCCTTGGCAACAAGTCTGGCTTTGTATCTCTCAATATTGCCGTTTGAATCGTGTTTGGTCTTAAAGACCCATCTATACCCGATTCTTTTAGAAATTTCTAGCAATTCAACGAGATCCCAGACTTTATTGTATTCCATAGATTTTAACTCTTCCTTCATGGCATCAATCCATTTTTCAGACTCATTACTTTCTATGGCTTGTGAAAATAAAATCGGATCCTTATTAAGACTAATGTCAAAATCTGACTCTTGCAAATAAACCACGTAATCATCCGAAATAGTCGATTTTCTAAATCTTTGAGATTTTCTTAATGGTATTTCTTGTGGTTCATTTTTGTCAGATATTTGTGAGTTAGTTTCTTCATGAAGTGTTTCATCTAAATGTTGCTCGGTGTTGTCAAAGTGTTCTTCAACAACTGGAATAATATTTGGTATTTGTGTGGAAGTAGGAACATTTCTGGGTAATAGAATATTTACCCTCACCTCTTTAATTTCCACACTTTGCTTTTAAACACTCCCACTAACATCACCATTCTCAATGAATCTTGCATTACCGGTTTCAAAAATCCTCGAACTATGGTTTGGACAGTAAAACACATACCCTTTAGATTTCTCTGGGTAACCAATAAAGTAACCACTTACTGATCGAGAATCTAATTTCTTTTCTTGTGGATTATAAACTCTAGCTTCCATTGGGCAACCCCAAACATGCAGGTGCCTTAAAATAGGTTTTCTTCCTGTGCACAGTGCAAAGGGGGTCTTTGGAACTGCCTTACTAGGAACCCTGTTTAATAAATATACAGCGGTTTAAGAGCATACATCCACAATAATTTGGATAATGAGGAATTACTTATCATGCTCCTAACCATGTCCATAAGTGTTCGATTACGCCTTTCTGCAACACCATTTTGTTGAGGTGTTCCTGGCATCAGTGGCGTACGCCGAAAATTTTTAAGCGATGTCACTATTTTAGACGTGAACAAATAAAAAAAATATTGTAATAATATCATATTTAAAAAAATATTCAGGAAAAAGAAAAAATACAACGTATGTGCTAAGTAGTACAAAAGTACAAGCATCCTTCGATTTATAAAATGTATTGTGCTAAGTAGTACAAAAGTATTAAAAACAGAGGATGAGCCTATATAAGTTCGAACTCAAGTCCCTGCTAAGGCACCTTCAAGTTTTGACCAGATAAGCTAGACACCTCTTTGTGACAAGTGGTGTCACTTATTTGATATTACCGTTTCCTATTTTTTCATTTGAATTATATATAAATAATTAGTAAAGATTTTCGACGAAGCGGTGTCGCGTGACACTGCTTGGGCTAAGGTAAATTCGCCCCTGCCTGGCATAGTATACTGTGCACATATGCCACGTTCCTTGAGAAAGTTTGCAAATGGACCTGGACATTGTCCTGACTCATTATATTTTCTATAATATTCACCACCTCTATCTGACCTAATGATTTTCACCTTTTTATCTAATTGTCTTTCAACATCATTAACAAACACCTTGAGAGCATCTCCTGCTTGAGATTTTTCTTTCAGCAAATAGATGTATCCATAACGTGAAAAATCATCGATGAAGGTGATAAAATATTTCTCTCCACCAAAAGATGGAATATCAAAGGGTCCACAAATATCAGTGTGTATAATTTCAAGAAGTTGGGTGTTTCTTATGGCACCTTTCTTACTATGCTTGGTTTGCTTTCCCTTAATGCAATCCAAACATATAGTAAGATCAATAAAATTTAGATTCGGAAGAATCTCATTCTTTACTAATATTTCTGGCCTTTCTTTGGATATATGACCCGAACGTCTATGCCACAAGTAAGCAGAACTTTCATCTAGTGAACTACGTTTAATTCCAACATTATGTTGAACAGTAAGAAGGGATTCAGAAAAACCAATATTGAGTTTCAATTTATATAAATCATCACTAAGAAAACCAGAACCATAAAAAATAGCATTTTTATATAAATTGAAACATTCATTTCCAAACTTTAAATCAAATCCAGAAACATCAAGTCTTGAAAGAGAAATCAAATTCCTAGAAACTGAAGGTACATAAAGATATATAATAGATCAAGGTGACGTCCAGTCTCCATAATCAAACGATAAGTCCCTATGCCTTCAATTGGAGCCTTCATACGATTTCCCATGAACAAGAAATCCTTATTTGGATTTGTAGTTTGGATCGTAAGGAATCCCTGCAACGTATTAGATACATGAGCAATTGCACCAGAATCAAGCCACCAAGTATTATTAGGAACTTCTACAAAATTTGATTCAAACATACAAAAGCACTAATTGTACCTTTCTTTTCGAACCAAGCTTTACGTTTCAGGCAATCTTTCTGATAGTGTCCTTCCTTGTTACAGAAACGACACGTATCTGCCTTATGTTCCTTGTTAGCATCCTGTTGAGCTTTAGCAGGTGCTTTCTTCTTCTTGAACTTGTTGGCCTTCACTTTAAGTCCTTTACCAGCTCCTTGACCCATGAGGTTAATTGAATGACTCCTTTGTTTCTTAAGTTTTGACTCCTCCTGAGTAAGCATACTGGACAATTCACTAACATTCCACTTATCCTTAATAGTGTTATAATTAATTTGAAAAGGTCCATACTCAGGAGGTAACGAGTTCAGAATAAACTGAACCAAGAAGGAGTCATCCACTTTCATCCCCAAGGTCTGAAGTCTTGCTGCAATGTTAGTCTTCTCGATGATATGATTTTGCATATTACGCGACCCATCAAACTTCATGGTCGTGAGTTCAGCCATTAGTGTACCAGCGAGAGACTTATCTGCAGAACGAAAACGTTCTTCCACAAACTTCAGGTATTCCCTGGCACTTTCTATTTATGGAATAATACTCTTAAATATTCATTCGCATAAACATAAGGCTTAGCCTGTTAGAGCGTTCCCATGCTTTATGGAATGACTTCTCATCCGCACTGCTCGAATCAGTAATGGCAGCGAGCTTATCATTCAGCAAAGCCAAGTCAAGATCCATTACACCTAAGTGAAACTGGACTTGTTCACGTCATTCAGAGAAGTTCAATCAATTGAACACAGTAACAGACGAAGCAAGCGAATGAAAAGGAATAACTGCAAATAGATAATACATGCTCACAAATCAATATGGATTCAACAAAACAGTTAAAGCATATCGTAATTCTCCTTTGGGTAGATACTACGACATACTATCTTAATTTAAGTGTCATTTAGTCTTTAATAGGTAATTAAATATTTTTAACCAAATACATATAACATCTTTGGACAGACAATATATATCTAACTAATAATATTAATTTATCTCATCATATTCACTATTCATAGAATAATTGATTCACCTTTGGGTAAATCCTTAAGTTCTAGCTATCGTGAAAATTAATTATCCACTAATTTACAATTATAGGTATTTCATTAATTTCATGGATAAACTATAATTTTATATATGCAACCTTTTCATGACTAGTTTGGCCACTTTGATGACTAACAAACTGAATAACATAGAACACATACATAAAATTAAGTGCAATCATTAAATAAGTAATCAAAATTATGATCCAAAATATTAAGATAAAACTTTATCACATAATAGTCGAATCATGAACCAAACATCTATACAGATTTGAATATTAATACGTTATACCCAGAGGCATATCTATAGCCTGGAATACGGGGCACGTGCACCCATGGTCCGTCGGTCAAATTAGATATTTTTTGTACGTATTTTCTAAAATTTGTCCAGTATTATGTATTGGCACCCATGCTCCATAAAAGTTGAATGGTGCACTTGGTTCAACACTTAATTAGTTTCCCTTCTTTTTTAGTAATGCACCCATGCTATCGAAATCCTAGATCCGCATCTGGTTATAACTAGTTCTATGTAACTAGATGTGTTTGGCGTAGTTGCTGGAAAAAAAAAAAACTCAAAAGAACCTTGATTTTTTTTTTTTTAAAGCAAATTCAATTATATGGCAACTTAGAAGAAACAGCAGGAAGGTCAAATACGCCTTTAAGCAATGACGCATACAGCTTCTGGTGGCCATAATTTCTTACGCTTATACCATTACTTTCATAAGAGAAAGAATATTTTCCTCTATTATTTTATTCAGATTAAAACATAAACTAAGATAAGAAGCAAAAACTATTACAGATTTCAGTCATGATTTGAAAGCAATTCAAAATCCGGTTAATATACTTATACACACATCATAATATAGTCTTTCATTAACGAAGAATATCAGTTTATATATCCAGGCTTATGATACCACATGTAAGCATAAACTATAATTTTAGCAGTATCTTGAACGTGATAATCTTACATGTAATCGTCATAGAAAATATTCCTGAAGTGGAATCCATTATCTTGAAGCGAAAGCGTTAATTGAAACTGGTTTCTCGCCCCTTGCCCTAGCTTTCGTTACCGCCGACTTTAAGGACGGAAGAGAGGAAAAGCAGTAACCCTAATGGGTGGGGAGTGATCCAATTTATAGAGGTTCACACTTAATCTGGTACGTCCATCAAGTAACCAATCGTACAGATGAGATTTGCTCATTAATTAAATATTAATTATGAGCATAATTTTATTGGGCCACATATAACCTAGGAAATAACTTACACATCACACAAGAAAGAACATTATCAAATAAAGCAACATTTATATATGAGATTATGCAACTAAAGTTACTGCATTACAAACAAAGACATGTCAATGGAAGGGTACAAATCAACAAGAAGACTCTTTTCTCTTTCAACCAAAGAACTTAGGATCATATCCATTACTAGAAGTGGCAAGAATATAATAAGCAACAATATGACCAATTGAGCCCCAAGCAAGAACATCAACAATGTTGAAACCAACAGGATCATTAGATTTTAGCAAACTAACATATTCTTTGGCTCTGGAATCACCAGCTTCAAAATGGCTAACTCCATTTTGCTCAGGCAACCCTTGTTTGGCCACATTCTCTCTCTGAAAATTGAAGAAAACAAATCTTCCCAAGAAAAGTGATAGTCCTGTGCTCAAGCTAATAACAAGAGATGTGTTGAGCTCAGATTTCACACCAAGATTGCATCTTTTCTTCATTGGCTTGTAGGAAGTGACCTTATTGTTGAGAAAAAGACAAGTGTCAGTTGGTTTGTTGAGGGGTCTAAGACCTTGGAATGTTGGTGCAGAGAACAAAGCAGAAGCCATGATTACACCAGTGTTTTTGGAGAAGAGGAATTGATCTTTAATTGGATATATCAGTGGATACTGGAAATTGGAAAAGTTAAAGATGAGGTTATACTCTAGGAAAGGCTTTGGGAGAAATGAGATAGATTTTGTGAGGATGGAAATGAGGCAAAGAAAGATTATGTGAGGGTGGGAATGACGCAAAGAAAGATTTTGGATGGTGAGTTGGCTTTGTTTCATTGGTTCTTCTTGGATTACAGATTCTGGCCCCAAACATTTTCTCTTCACTTTCCATAAACATTTACACAGTAGAAGTTTTTAAACAATTGGGTTGTAAGTTAATCATGGATAAATTTCTATGAGAAACATCACTAGATAATTTGATAAAAAAAATAGTAACTAACCTGTTAAAATAGGTTAAAGTACATTGATCATGTTAAAGAATATTTACATTATTACAGTATATAACTTAAATTCATGGACACTTGAAACATGGTCTAATGCAACATTACTTGATCAATAGACAATGTTAAACTTTAGGTGCAGATTATTTTCTTCACTACTGCAACCAAACATCACCTAAACCTCGAGTGTTGCTTCACCCTAAGCGGGAATAATAAAAAAATACTCATTTAAAAAAGGGGGGGGGGGGGGAGATAAAAAGAGTTATTGCAAAGCCTAGAATTAAAGGTGGAAGCAGCAAATCGCTTATACCGAGCTTCCCACCAACAGCTTTGCTTCGTAGCTTTAACTCTTTCTACTGGCACAACGTTACTGGATGCTTCAGATCAATAGAACAAGGTCTACATTGCTGGAGTAACACTGCCGATGGTCAACATCAGCAAATCTCAGAACTTACGAGCCACCAAATAATTGTTTACATTTATCATTGAATTCAATACCGACTTGACAAAATGGAAAGTAGGTGTATCCTCTATCTATGAACATTGAACAACTAAAACGACCTAATTAACGTTCATCGTTGCTTTATGTTGAAAATACAAGAAAAAGGAAAAAGGCTCACTTCTCAAAATTATGTCGGTACAACTTCACCAGCATCAGGTGACATCTGCAAAACATACAGTCCATAGACGATAACCAGCAATACCAACTGAATCAAAAAATAAGAACTATACTTGCAGACTCCCTTCTGCAGCTCGCGTGTTTTATTAGTGCTGACTACATCATCACAGTAATTTGCCAAACTTTCAGCCCGTGACTTGAGTATTGCAGTCTTCGTTTCTGAACCACCAAGCTTCTTCACCATCTGTACTTGTTCTGTAGCTAATATCTTCTGTTCTTCCAAGAGGGTAACTTGATCAATTGCTGCAGCTCTCAACGTTTGGATTGTTCTCGATATTGCCAGATACTCGATTTCAGCTTCAAACTTCTGCCTAAAGAGGCCTTCAAGCTCTTTTTCAATGTCCTCAGTACTCTGGTGCAAATCATTTCCTGCTTTCTTTTCTTCCTTCTTTGAGTTACTACTTAAGATGGCTTCCAGTTCAGTAACTCTGGCTTCCTTTAACTTAAGCAAGTCTGCTTCCTCATTAAGCTTGTTTTGCAACAGTATGACATTCTGCTTTAAGCTAACCACTTCAGACTCCAATGAGTTAAATGAATGTTGCACACCATTCCTGGATTGTGACTGCTCAGATGTGCTCAGTCCAGGAAAATCTGTGTCATCTGAACCGAAATCTGAAGGTATGCCAATATCTTTGAATTTCTGAATTTCTGCAGAGAAAGGCACGTAAACTAATTAATATCAGAAGGTGATATTTCAAGGAGTAACTGATTTCTTCCTTACATTACAGGTAAAAGGGTAGGCATATTGGTAAGCAAAATGCGCGAATATGATCCACAAGATACATGTAAAAGAATTGTCTACAAATCACACAGTTAAGAGGGAATAAACGGCTAGAGAAACAAAAACTAAAAGTGGTCTAAGAGCTCAAGAACGGTACAAGATCATCATCCCAATCTGCATGCCTTCCTTGGACCAAAAGCAGGTAAAGCTTAAGGACATATTGGCCATTAGGAAAGCAAGGGAATTGGTCCTTAAGCTTTACTCGGTAGTGATTCATAGAATAAGCGGCCAACAAGTCTTTCACCAAGATAAAAGCCCTTTCGGTCCATAAGAAAGTCAGGACGGTATTTATTCGAATCAATTTATCATTTGTTGTTTCAAAAGATTAAGGTCAGATTTAAGTTTAATCTTTTTACTTTAAGGAGCATAGAATATTCTGATCATGTTGCAGAAGAGATCTAGTTTAGACATAGATTCAATTTCTTAATCCTTCCTCTTTATAGAATTAATTAGTATTACGAGAATTCTGAGAGAAATTTTTCATTTTGCCCTTGATTTTATTTTGTTCTGCAGATTTGCTATTGATACAACCCAAAAACCCAACCCTCCAGATATTCTTTCTATTCTGGAGTTCTTCTTTTTTACTCCCTCCATTTCAAAAAGAATGAACCAATTACTATCTGGGAAGACAGAGGAAGTTTTCTTTGACCATATTTTCTGCAAATAGTTTTTTGATATTTTGAATTGTTAATAATTGTGCTTTATAGTACTTTTTATGTAGTTTATAAATATGTAAAGTTTATTTTATTTTTTTGATTGCACCGGGTATCCGAGTCTCTAAGAGCCCCGACTGATCCCGGGGGTGCACAGGCCCTCGGCAAGGAGTTTCTCGCAAGTGCACACGGTTAATTCAGGTTTTACCCAGTCCGATGGCCCTCAGAAATTGTTTGCACCCAGTGGGTTTCGAACTTAAGACCTTGAAAGGGAGCAAACCCCAAGGCTCAAGTCAATTGCCACCAGCCCAACCCCTGAGGGTTATATGTAAAGTTTATTACAAAAAATATAAAAAATCTATGTCCAAATCCACACTGAAAGTTAGTCAATTTCACCCTCATAATCCGAAAAGGTTCAAACACATTTGAAAAAGAGGGAGTATTGCCAATCACCAGAGTAACATTTGCGGGAATAGAAAACTAACAGAAGAGAATATTCCAACTCTCCGAGGCATTTAAGACCCCTTTTTTTATTAATCAGGACATTTTCTTACCTAAATCTGTCTTTAACTTCGGCTGGAAAAAAATGTAGTTTTAAGTCCTATGTCAGCCACTACACCTTCAAACTCCTTATCTTCCACACCAACATTATAGGCTATTCATACTATCAATTCTCCAAATTATCTACTCCCCAACCTTTTTTTATGATCAAAAGAAAAAACACAACGTTATAACTACTGTGAGTGCAAATCCCGTTCATTCTAGCACTAAAACTACTCCGTTTCTTGAGAAATCCAACAGCGTCCTAATAGTAAATAGTAGTAACACATTTATCCACCTTCAATGTGCAATGTCAGAATTTACCATAATGAATAGATATCAACTCCTTTAAGAGTTTAACCAAATCTTACTGTACTAGCTACAAACAATGTTAAATGATTACCTAATGCAGAATGAAGAACTTAAAGGCATATAAAATTTCTTCAATAAACTTTTTTTATTTTGGTGACATTATCTTGAAGCAATATATGCATCATAGCCGATACCAAATGTAGAATAAAAATATTTAAACTTGAAGAAGAGTGGATCTTGCCACAGAGATCCTACTACTAGGTACATAGCCATTAAGATTATCAATACTACACGATTGAATTTCATGACACTACTGTCACCTCTTCCTGCAACAATGCCAGTATTAAATTCTAAAACAATGACCAAAGTTGTCAAAAACTGAAGCTCAAACTTTGGGGGAAGAAGGGGAACGTACCCCCAGTGGGGAGGGGGAGGACATTACACATAACTATGCAATAACTGCCACCTTTCTTATCCATTTCTGAATTTGGAATAAACTTCTGACTAAAAAGAAATCTGCTTCACGCTTTATATTGAAGAAGCAAAGCAGAAAATAGAAATCACAATCACCCAAAAAAAATTATACGAGAAGTATATATTCGAATTGTTCAACGAAAACTGAAGATCTACCTCTTTCAAGTTTGTCCTGAGCAGCTTGAAGGGTGACGATAGACTCCAGCAGAGGATCATGATCTGCAGACAGCCCCTGGTTCTCACTCCTCTCTTCTTTAACATCCCAGGGTGATTCAGCAGCTAGATCTTCTTGAGTTTCATAATTCTTACCATTTCTTCCATCTAGACAAGTCTGAAATTCCTCACCCACTGGCCGTTCTCTGGCAACAGCTTCATCATTGAATTGTCCATTATTCACTGACATTCCATCTTTAATACCATTAATTGTTACATGATTATTACTCTGCACACAAAGAAAATTGGAGCTCTGTGAGTCAGACTCCATGCTGGAAAGAGAGTTTTCCTTCTCGATTTTGACCCTTTCTCCTCTAGGCTTTTTACTAGTTTCAGCTCGACCCTTTCCTTGATGAGACTTCTGAGCTAAAGAACTCACATTCTTCCCACTCAGACTCATCTGGCCATTCTTATCAGGCACATAACCATAGACCACAGGTGATTCGTACCTTGCTTTTGGAGCACTGGCTGCAGTCGAAGACCTACTACTCCGATCCTCACTGTTCTCCGAGTCCGTGGCACCAAAAATTAGAGGCCGATCAGCCAGCCCAGGATCACCAATTACACCAAAGGCACCAACTAGAACACCAGGGCTCCTCAATAGTGCATTTGTTGAAGAAACGGATCCATCACTATTTTGGATTGCTACAGACAAATGAACAGGTTTTGCAGAATTTGCGGCGGCGTTCGACAAACCACGCTTCAACAACTTACCACTGTCTGTGTTACTATCCCCATCCTTGTGCGATTCCCTCCTGATCCTTCTCCATTTCTTCAAGCCAAACCCTTTAGTTATCGGTGAGGATTTCACAGGGGGAGGTGAATACACTCCCTTACCTTTAACTTCATTCGAAATAGGGGTATTAATCTCAACAATACTAGAGCCATTGTTTTCAACCTTGTTTCGATCAGGATCATCCAAATCTTGAAGTGGGGTCATTGCTTCATCATCTTCCACAAAGTCAAGCACTGATCTTTTGACCTTCCAAGTCCCTCTACAAAAAAAAAAAAAAAACTAGGGCTTTAGCCTTTCTGACAACACGAAGAAGAATCAGATCAAAATCGAGAACAAACAACCATCATTCCAGCTCATGGGGACCGAATATATCAAAATTCTCTTCAATGAATAGATTTAAGTTATATACACTAACAGTGTAAAGATCAGTGGACATTAACCTATGATAGCAGGATAGTTATCATTTGTACCAGATTATCAATTAATGCTTATCAATGGATTTACCTGTAATAACGCAGTGAGTGACCTGATAGTGAAAAAATTATTTACACGGTTAGTACATACAACTGAAACTCTAAATGAATTACGTGGCTTGGGTAAATTCCAGCTAAAAAACAACATAGTCGCGAAATCAAATTTGTTACAGTAATGATAACTAGTTGGATTTAGCTAAATGAATCCTTAATATCTATTATGTTCAATTTAGAACAAAAAATTAACTCGTTATTGGCAAATCCAATGTAAACAGATTTGATTATAGTGTAAACAGATTTGATTATAGTAATTAGATTAAATTAGCGTACCTTTTTCTCCATGATCGTGGATTCTGCAGAGAATGGAGATGAAATTGAGAAGAATATGGAAACCCTAGAATTGATGAGGATTTAGAAATTTATAGCCACAAAATTGTCAGAACTAACTATTTGGAGGACAGGGGCGACTTGGGGAGTGGGGTAGAACGGGTCGGGTTGGGAGTTGTTAATAATTCTTTATTTTCAATTATTTAATTTTATGAACAAGGAAGGAGTCAGACTAGTGAGAACATCTTATTTTTAATTTTTTAATTAGTGACATAACATTTGAGTTATGATTTTATTTAATAACGGATAAATCCTCGAAGACAAATAGCGTATATGGATAATGAGCTCGCCCCTCTATTTTGTTCTATTTTACTTTATTTTTGCGGCGAATTTTAGAACTCTTGACATATTATAAGTTATGCTCCTACGATTAGACTAAATCCCGAGGCATTAGAAATAATAATTTATAGTATTATTTTTTCTATTTTAATTTTTATTGTAATTTTTTCATTTAAGGATATTTCAAAATACTCGATAGTGCTTCATAAATACTCAATATTATTTGTAAATGTTCATGTATCCTATAGAACTGGTTGAGGTGTGCGCAAGTAGGTCTGGACATCGCGTTTATAAAAAAATACTCAATATTATTTCATAAATACTTCATCCATTTTAATTTATATGATGGTATTTGATTGGACCGATATTTAAGAAAAAATTAAAGACATTTGAATTTTGTTGTTAAAACAAGCCACATAGAATCATCATTAAGGTTTCAAATTTTCAATTATAAGTTTAAAGTTAAATTATTTTTAAATATAAAAAAATATCATTCTTTTGAAATTGACTAAAAAAAGTAACACATAAGTCGAGACAAAGAAAATAATAGTACTTGTTTTGTACAACTATTAAAATATGGTACTTCTTATAACATACCTTTTTTCAACATTGTGGATGACTAATGGTGGAGCCAGCACTTTAAACAATAAAAATCAAAAAATTTAAACTTCTGACGTAAAATAATTTTTAAACTATCTTTATCATTATAAGGAGATTCAAAAGTTTTATATATTATTTGCTATATTTGAGCATATGATTTTCCAACGAAGGAAATTTAATTGAACTTCTTCTCTTGTTGTGGCTCCTCAAATAAGAATCAAATTTAAAACGTTAGTTTAACTTATTATTTTATTAATAATACAAAAGGAGATATTAAAAAATATTAAAAAGTTAATTTCAGAGAAATATCATATCAAGGTTTAAATTTAAATTCTTGGAAGTCTACAAGTTCTGTAAAACAATATCATTAATTGAAATAAAATGAGCATTATATGAATTGAAACGAATTGGGTATTCTGTTGATAACTTTTTTTTCCTTATAATATTTAAACCAAATTAACGTGTTAAAGTCGTGTATAATTAGTACGTGTTTGGATATAAAAATTATAATTTTTGAAAAATAAATAAATATTTGAAATTAAGTTGAAAAATAGTAATTGAAATTTAAATCCATGTTTGTGTTAGGGATATAGTATATATGCCCTAAATCTAATATCATATTTGATGATTTGAACATATTTTTATGAAGGTTATTTGATATAGAATATATATGGCATTTGATATTCTTTTATCATAGTTATTATTAATTATTTGATTAACTTGATACGGTCCTTGATTAAATTTTGAGATTTGACATTGTGATGGAGATCATGATAATAAGAGTCAAGCTTCTTATAATTTAATCTAAATTTGTTCTTGATCGTAGGATTATTAATTTGGACATTGGTAATCTCGTAAGATCAATATTTATGTGATCGTCTTTATTGGATAAAGATTAGTTGATCTCATTAACTAATTCGCATAGATAGATGATGCATATACAGATATGATCATTGAACCGACTCATTGGATAATTTCTAATTGTTAGAATTACCATAAACTGTCAATAGGATATTCTATTGAAGAATGTGATGTAAGAATTTCCTTTGACCTGAGATCGTCATAGCAATTGACAAGTTATTTATTGTGCTTTGATACTGGACACCTATGGCCCTAGGGCGATAGTTGAAATGATATTGGGTACGGTTAAATACTTGTAGAATTAGTGATTGATCAAAGATGGAATCTGTCAACTCTTTATAATGAGTTTAAGCTTCATGTTGTCATGAACCATAAACGACCAAACTAAGACCTTGGCCAGGGCAATTGAATGAAAGAAGAAATGAGTTTCTTAGGTCATTGGTCGATTATATTTGACATGAACACATAGTTGATCGCCTATTTGGATTTGACAGTTGAACCATATCCTAGGGTGATCCAGAGCTATAAGGAGAGAAGGAATTACTACATTTTTCTTCTACTTGTTCTTTAGAGTAAATTGTATACTTCATTCTATCCGGTCGTTAAGGAGTGTTGCTAGACGCCACCCTTGATTAGTATATTGATGTGATCAATTTACTACCAGCTTAGTATTGAACCAGTGGGGTCGCACACTAACAAGTGTTCTGATCATTGCAAAAGGATTAATTACTTTATTATTTGATAATTAAATTAAGGAATTTAATTAGTCAAATAAATTTAGTTATTAGTCCAAATGAAATATTATTATATTCTTTGCTAGCACAGAGAATATAATTAATAATGTGAATAAATTAAAGTTTCTATTTAGACAAAAATATTAAATTGAATCTCTTGGTTGAAATATATATATGAGATATATATAATTAATATTTGTGTATACAAGGTGTATATATATACAATATTAATGAAGAACACTTGATCCAATTTTGATTGGATATGGAATTCCATGAAAGAATTCCTACGGAAGAATTCAATTCAAACTCCTCAAGATCTCGGAAGATTCATTCCATTTAGAATGAGATATATTTTTAATGGAAAACTTTTATAAAGTTAATAAAGGAAGTTTGTCATATTCATTCCATTTAGAATGAGATATATTTTTCAATGGAAAACTTTTATAAAGTTAATAAAGAAAGTTCGTCATATTCATATCATTTAGAATGGGATATATTTTTCAATGGAAAACTTTTACAAAGTTAATAAATAAAGTTTGTCATATTCATTCCACTTAGAATGAAATATATTTTTAAATGGATTCAACTTTTATATTAAAAGACTTAGTCTTGATTTATAATTGGAAGACATTCCATTGTAGTAGCAAAACTTTTAATTCTTCCACATTTTTCATCTTCATTTTTGAAGTAAAAAATAAAAGGTTTGAGAAGCCATAAAAATCAAGAGAAAACATTCTTGACAATAATAGTTCTTGTCATGTAACATTAAGTTGAGATTTTTTAGAAAAAATTTCAGCACAATATTTTTGTTCAATTTGTTCACGGGTTTTCATTGATCAAAAGAGTTGATAGCAAAGATCGGTCTCGGTGTGGATACGCATAGAGTCTTCGCACTATCGAAGAAAATTTTAAAACAAGACTCTTCTTACCAGATACGTCTTAGATCCGATCTTTGACAGGTAAATAATTTTAAACACGAAAAGTTCTGCCTAGGGTTGTTATTATCTTTCGTTGCGTGTTACGAACACATATTAGCAATCCAACAATGGTATCAGAGCCGTGATTTATTGCGTTTAAAATTTATTTATGAAATATTTTAAAGATTATATTTGAAGAGTTCAAACCATAATACATGTGTCTTGTGCTATAATCAAATTGTTTGAATACATATGTATTTATATTATTTTATTATGAATAAAATATATATACATATAAGTTTACTATTGTGATTAGTACCTTATATTTAAAAATTTTGTATTAGATACAACGAATATCTATAATAGGTTATTGGATTCTACTGTTATTTTAATTGTTATTAATCCATGAGATGTTTATTAATAATAATATTCTAGCATGAATTATTTTTGTGATATATATATAAGATAAACATGTTAGAATATGTTGAATTTAGTTTTTATTGTCATGTGCTTGTTCATTACATAATTTTGAATTATTTGTTACATGTGATGTAAATTAATTTAAGACTAAGCATGTAGATAACTTGAACTAAATTCACATGCTATAAAGATTTGATCTTCATGTTATTAAAAGCTATTTTAGTAAAAATTTCCTCTCACTAAAATTTGAGTTCTTGAATAATAAATATAAGATATTTTATTATAAAGCTATCCATCAAAGTAAATAATTTTGCTTATTTCTTGTTTATAAGGAGCGGCCTAACTACCAGGAGACTTATAGTTCAAGAATATGTTAAAATTATTTATTGCATTAGATGTATGGATTGAAAGAATTATTCAATTTTTTACTAGACGCCTGGACTACCCGGGGAGTATAAAATTTAATAAGTTCTTTGTTATCATGATGGTTGAACTCAACTATGACAATAGGATCGACCTGACTACCAGGGGACTATTTTACATAGAGCTATTTAAGAAAATTATATGGGGATACAATTGGTAAGAATACCTACCTTTAAAATATATATGAGAAATAACTTGACTTCCAAGAGGCTTATACATATTGTTAAAAGATTCCTTTACTCCACTAAAAGAAATAAAGATTTTGTAAACTATAATGAGGGAAAATAATTTAAAATAATTAGTGGAAATATTATTTAGATAAAAGTCCATGTCTTTATGATATATGCAAATATATTCTTATATTATTGCTTTTTCTTTTCTATATTCTAGATTTCTCAATATGACAGTCATATCACTACGTGGAATACTTAAGACCAACAAGTTGGTAGGATCAAACTTCGATGATTGGTACAGAAATTTGAAAATGTTCTCATGCATGAAAAACTTATTGATGTTATCGATAAGCCTGCCAAAGAAGTCCCAAAAGAGAATGTGATGATGCCACCAAGATTTATTAGAAATACTTGGAAGAATGTCTTACTACCAAATGCATCATTCTCGCTTCTATGAATTCTGAACTATAGAGGAAACATCAAGATATGGATCCAACTGCAATCATTGAACATCTTAAGAAGATGTTTGGTACACAAAGCAGGATAGCAAGATACCAGTTATCTAAGGCTTTATTTGGATCCAAATTGACTGGAAACTCTCCAGTTGGACCCTATGTCAATCGTATGATTGATCTTATTGAAGAACTTGAGAAGTTGGGGTGCAAATTGGGTAAAGAGCTTTCTCAAGATTTGATCTTACAGTCACTCTCTGAATCCTTTTCACAATTTGTTATTAATTTTAATATGCATAAAATGGATTGTGATCTTCATGAGATGCTTAACATGCTGATTGATTATGAAAATCAACTTGCATCTGAGAAGAAGAAAGGAACTGTCATGTTGATTGGAAACTCTTCTAAGAAGAAGGGTAAGGGTAAAAATAAACCCCAAAAGAAACCTATTGCACCTAAGGGTGGTGTGACCAAACCCAAAGGCAAGACAGGCAAAACTGACCAAACTAATGCTTCCATTGTAAGAAGATAAGACGTTGGAAGAGAAACTGTTCGGAGTATCTTGCAACTCTAAATAATAAGAAACAAGTAAGGACTCAATTGAAAAATGTTTTCAAAGTTTCTTTAACTACTATTGATGTTTCATTGTGGGTATTAGATACTGGCAGTGATTATAATATCTGTAATCTGTTGCAGGGGTTCCAACTAAGTAGAAGGTTGAAGAAAGGAGAAATTAATCTACAAGTTGGAAATGGTGCAAAAGTTGCGGCCATAGTTGTAGGATCAATTTCTTTAATAATGCCTACGGAAAAAGTACTTATGTTGGATGATTGTTATTACGTTCCTAAATTTGTTTCGAACATAATTTCAGCTTCTATGTTAGATAAACGTGGTTTTCACATAAATATAGGCAATGGTATTTGCTCAATTTATTATGATGATAATTTATATGTGAATGGCTATCTCCAACATGATGTTTATTTCTTAGCTAATGTGAATGCTAATTCAATTTATGCATGTTTCAAGTCTTAAGGGAAAATGAGATGATAAAGTAAATCATACATACCTTTGGCATTGTAGACTTGGTCATATTAGAGAAAAAAGAATTAACAAGTTGTACAAGGAAGGGTACCTTGACAAATATGATTTTGAATCATATCCAACTTGTGAATCTTGTCTCATAAGAAAAATGACCAAATCTCCATTTACTGAAAATGGAGAAAGAGTTATTGAATTATTGGGACTAATTCATACAGATGTTTGTGGGCCCATGAAAATTCAAGCTAGAGGTGGATATTATTACTTCATCACTTTCATTGATGATATGTCAAGATATGGATTTGTGTATCTTATGAAACACAAATCTGAATCTTTTGAAATGTTCAAAAGGTTCCGTAGTGAAGTTGAGAAGCAGACTGGTAAAAATATCAAAGTACTAAGGTCTGATAGAGGTGGATAATATCTTAGTGAAGATTTTACTAAGTATCTCAAAAAGAATGGGATTCTCTCACAGTGGACACCTCCAGGAACACCATAACATAATGGTGTGTCTGAAAGGAGAAATCGAACCTTATTAGATATGGTGTGATCTATGATGGGGTTTACTGATCTTCCAATAAATTTGTGGGGATATGCTTTGGAAGCAGCAACATACTTACTAAATAAAGTTCCCACTAAGTCAGCCTCTACAACACCATATTAGACATGGAAAGGATGTAAGCCTAACTTTAAACATATTAAAGTTTGGGGTTGTCCAGCTTATGTTAAGAGAATGCAGTCTGATAAACTTGAATCAAGATCTGATAAATGTAGGTTCATTGAATATCCCAAAGAAACAATGGGATATTATTTCTATTACCCTTCTGACAATAAAGTGTTTGTGGCCAGAGGAGAAACTTTTTTGGAAAGGAAATTTCTTTTAGAAGGAAATTATGATAGAGAAATAGAACTTAATGAAGAAACTAATGAATCAACACAATATAAAGATCATGAGACCCAAGTTGAAGAACCTTTATTGGATGTTTTGAAGTTGCCAAGGAAGTTGTCATCTTCAACGGTTGAAGTTCAAGAACTAAATGTAGTTCAAGAACAGGTTAATGAACCAGTTCCAAACCAAATTGAACACCAACCAAATCCAGCACAAGGTGAACACGTTTTACAAGTACCTCTTAGAAGGTCTACACGAGAACGTCATATACCAACTAGATTAAATCTAATGGTACAAGATGATGTATCAAATGAGGTTAATCGTAATGATGATTACCCAATGACGTATGAAGAGGCTATACAAAGTTCTGATTATGAGAAATGGCAAAAGGCCATGGAATCCATGAAGGAAAATAAAGTATGGACTTTAGTTGAACCTTCAAAGGATATAAAACCTATAGGTTGTAAATGGATTTTTAAGAAAAAGATTGGAGCAGACGGAAAGGTGGAGACCTACAAAGCCCATCTTGTTGCCAAGGGATATCGTCAGAAAGAAGGAGTTGACTATGACGAAACTTTCTCTCCCGTGGCAATGCTCAAAACAATTCGGATTTTGCTTGCTATAGCAGCATACTATGATTATGAAATATGGGAAATGGATGTGAAAACAGCTTTCCTTAATGGCGAGCTAGAAGAGGATGTGTACATGACACAACCTGAAGGCTTCACATCGTCATCTGATCATAATAAAATTTGCAAGCTACAAAGATCTATTTGTGGACTAAAGCAAGCTTCTCGAAGTTGGAATATTTGTTTTAACAAGACAATTGAAAAGTTCAATTTTGTTAGATGGGAAGAAGAATCTTGTGTGTACAAAAAGGTTAGTGGGAGCAAAATTATATTCTTAGTGTTGTATGTTGATGATATATTGCTCATAGGGAATGACATACTGGCATTGCAAAGTACCAAGATCTGGCTATATGAACAGTTCTCCATGAAAGACTGTGACGACCCAGCCCGTCGTCACGTGAGTTACCGCCTCGTTTCCTCCATATTGTGTTGCCTTATGTTTCAATATCGATATTTGAGTTGATCGGGTGGAATTGAGTTGGTTTGAAATGAGGCACTTAGCCTCTTAGAAGAAAGCTTGTTTTAGAAAAATCAACCGAAAGTTGACTATGTGGTTAGAGGGCTCGAATGTGAATTTCGGTGGTTCGGTTAGCTTCGGGGGATGATTTGTGACTTAGGAGTGTGATCGGAATCGAATTTGGAAGTTCGGTGT